>CAIGRO010224969.1:0-16936 GCA_903798355.1 Fraxinus baroniana | reverse complement strand
AATGATCAACTGCAACCTAATGAAAAATGCTTCATCATGGACAAAACAAATCTCAATCATTAGGTAATTAATGAAACTAGTATAATAAACACCCGTTTGGTGGGTATTAAAATAAGATATTTACCAAATTCTGATAAAAAATGATGAAATATATGGTTGAAAAGTTGTGGAACCAATCAAATATGCGATTAAAATTAATTGTTGATTTTGACTTAAACTTAGATAAAATCTAGATGTTAATTTCTACAAAATACGGGTTAAAATAATAAGTTAAGATTAAGTGATTAGGACAAGTCGTCATAGATTTTGACTAACGTATAAGTTTGACTGCTTAATTGGAATTAATCTTTAGTCGGGATAAGAGTCGGTTTGACTGAGTGTACAAAAAATTAAAAGCTTATGTTGAGATCAAGATGTCATACTTAAACATATTTGGATAACTTTTTAAAAGTGCTTTATTTGGTTAAAATAGCTTTTAGAGAAAATTAAATTAATGTAACTTTTCAGGAAGCTGTTTAATAAAAAAACAATAGTACAAATAAGAGCATAAGCAAAATTAGAAGACACGAACGGACTCTTAAGTAAATTAAGTCACAAATTTGTTTACACGGAGGGACTCAATGTCTCCCTAAAAATGGATTTTGAATAATGCTGTTACGCCAGATGTTTTTAACATCTTGGATGACAGATTTAAGTTGTAGCGAAAAAATGATTGGATGACGGTGTTGATTATATTTATTAAACAATTCAATGATAGAACGTCATGTGATATTTTGTCATCAAAAAAGATTCTAATAGACAAGCATGATTGATGGATTTTTTATATTGTTTGGTTCACCTAATTACTTTCTCTTAAAAAAATTAAAGTAAAAAAGAAAAAAAGTGGCTCGTTGACTCCAACCAATTCTTGAAAGATTCCACTTTACACAAGTCAGAGAATAATATGTTGATATAATTTAAAAACAAACCAAACACGAAATTGGATCATCAATCAAAGAATTTCAATAAGTTGGAGAAAACACTAAAGAAATCGTAAAAGTAAAAGTAAAAGGATAAAGCAACTTAAAGTTGTCTGCCTGCCCATTTTCGTAAGATAAGACTCCGTTTTGATCCTTAAATTCCGTATTCATCTTTCTCACCTTACCCATCATTAATTATCTTATTCTCTCCTTATAATGTCTATTAACTGATGCTTATTCCTTGAGCTTCTTCACCAACAAAGAAGTTCGAGATCAATAGGTTTGGATGAACACAGTTCGTTTTGAACGATTTACAACAAATTTTCAAACCATATCATTTAAAGCAGTTTGAAATTTTTTTCATTTTTTAAACCACTTTTTTGGTTTGATTCGGTTTAAAATTAATGTTTAACAAAGAAAAAATAACATATATCGAATAAGTTAAATCATAAATATTAGAATAAAATTTCACGTTAAAACATAAATTGTATTATTAAAAATATTTCAAGCCAAAGTTCTATATTATAATCAATATAATGCAACAATATTATAGAAATATTTTGAAGCCATAGTTGTTATTGCTGGCGCAACATTTGTAATTGTAACACATAATTCATTATTTCCATAAATATAAGAATATAATACCTGAATTTATTGAAACAATTAATAAAAGAAAATGATAAAAAGATCAAATACGATATTATCTTTTATAACATTTTGTGAATCATTCAATACTTATACATCATCCAAATATTTTGACGAATTAAAGCATGGCTTCAACTATATTTGTATTCAACAAACTTTAAAAGAATCAAGAATCCGACCACTAGCAGGAAATGTATACTCAGAAACAATTGTAGATATATAAATAACTAACACATCTTTAGCAATTTGGAGGGATAATTTTTGTATTTATTTGTATTCAATTTCCATCAAAGTAATATATCGAAAAGCTCATTCATCGAATCTTCAAAATGATCATTTAAATAATCCACAAAATCATTCTAGCAATTATTAGTAAAATCTAGAAATTAAGTTAAAATATAAATACGTAATTGAGTGATGTGACCAAAATTGAGTTGCAAATAAACAAAAAAAATGTTAGCTAAAAAATTTTAGGGGACGACAAATTAGAACAAAACAACACATGTATAAAAAAATAGCAAACAATTACCAAAATATAAGAAAAATTGGATAAACTAATATGAAAATTTAGCCGAAATTCGAGAAAATTATTAGTAAAAGGAAAAGAAATGTGTGAGTTTGAATTAAAATCTAGATATAATTGTTCTCAGTTATAATGGACGGTCGATGAATATGGATTAGCAACAGTTAATTCAACACTTCACTCAATTTGAGAGTTTTGCATTCACAGTTGTGATGACCGATGGGTGTTTCGGTACAAATTAATGGGAAGAACAATTATCTATTTAGGTATTGAGTTTAATTAGGTTATGCTAACATAAATGTATCTTTTTAACTCAGATGTGCTTAATTTTAACCGAGTTGGATAAAATTTAAATTAATTTGTTTTCAAGCTTTTTTGTAAACGGTTTGAAATGGTTTTCAAAGATTAAAACCTAAATCAAATCACTTTAGAGTGGTATAGTTCGGTTTAAAATCAAAACGTTGATGAATCCACATGGATACAAACCAACGGTTTTAAAAAGCGGTTTCAATTCGTTTTGCGGTTTGGCGGTTTCATGGGAGCATTCGTTTGAATAACAAAGAGTTGCACACTCATCGATTCTACCGAGAGTTACACATATTAATGACAGTAGTCGTACTGATCACATAATGTGCCATGTCCACCAATGATGGGAGTTTCTCTTAGAGAGCAAGTGTGGATAAGTAGAAAGCAATGCTTTTCCCACCCCTTTATGTCGACTAAAAGAAACGGAGTAAGGGACGTAGGCTTTTATAGAACAAGTCTGGATTAGTAGGAAGCAATGCTTTCCTGCCTTGCTATTTCGGCCAAGGAAGTAGTGCAAGGGACATACTTAACTAGTTGCCAATCCTTCCTCCCCAGAGGGGGTCATGGGAAAACTGCTGAATACAGACAAAGCGAAAAAGCAATCTCTAACTCATGGTTAACTGAATTTTCCCATAGTATGTTTTTGATTATTTTGCTTTTTTACTTGGCTCTCAAGTAAATTAACAGGCATTTGATGGGTTTCTTCAAGGATAAATACTACACTTTGATCTCTGGAAACACTTCTAGTCCAGCATCTTATAAACTAGCAGATGATTTTGTGATTTTCTTCTTCAGGTATCAGAATGGGGAAAGATGAGCATGTGTGATGCAGAGAGAAGACTTCTTGCTAATGCCTTGCTTGATATCAACAATGAGTGGTTTGTTCTACTTTCCGAGTCTTGCATTCCCCTCTTCAATTTCACTACCGTATACAACCACATATCACAATCCAAATATAGCTTCATTGGCGCATTTGATGACCTGGGGCCATACGGGAGAGGGCGCTATGATTACAACATGTTGCCCGAGGTTAACATCACCCAATGGCGTAAAGGGCCTCAATGGTTTGAAATCAACAGAAAACTTGCACTCTACATTGTTGAAGATGCTAAATTCTACCCAAAATTTGCAGAGTTCTGCCAACCAGCATGTTATGTGGACGAACACTATTTTCCAACTCTATTGAGTATTCGGGCTGCAAATTCATTGGCAAATAGAAGCATAACTTGGACGGACTGGTCAAGGGGAGGCGCTCACCCAGCTACTTTTGGACAATCAGATATAACTGAGGAATTCATGAAGAGAATTTTTGAAGGCCAAAATTGTGTATATAATGACAAGCCATCTTCTATTTGTTATCTTTTCGCTAGAAAATTTGCTCCGAGTGCCTTGGAAAAGTTGTTGTTTTTAGCACCAAAGTATTTGGGATATTAAACAAGAGGAATCCATTCTCGGTTTCGAATAGATCCTCGGGATATAGATTTCTTGAAACTGAGGCCATTTTATTGTCTAACATTCAAGATTTTTATTTGGTGGACAGAAAATTGAGCTCCAATGCAGAATGATTGAAGATAGGAAGATACTGATGCGTTGGCGCTTAAAAACATCTGACTTCTTGATTATTATTATGTCGACTTGGATGTTCCTAATTGATTCGAAAGAAATTCAAGTTGTTACTAATATGTTGGGTTTGAATCTCTTACAGTACTTGACAGGAAACCATTTTGTTTTTAATCTTTTAATTAAAAAAAAAAAAATCTGTATTATACGCACATAGTTAAAATTATGTATACCATAATGTACCCATAGCATTTTTCTAAAATTATATATTAACCTCAAATCTCAAAAAATATTAAATCATACACAATGATTGGTCGAATTATTTGCCTTGAGATAAATCGATTTGTTATTTTTAACTCATCTTACATTTGAATATCCCCTGTTTGGTGGGGATTAAAATCAGATTTTTAATAAATTTTGATAAAAGTTAATAAAATGTGTGGTTGAAAAGTTGTGAGTACCACAAAAAATATAATTAAAATTAATTGTTGATTTTGACTCGATTTTAATCCTTACTAAACATGGGCTTAATATGTTTCGAGATGCCTTTCAAGTACGACATGACTTGTTAAGTGGGACGAGCAAAGCAACATTTAGCCATATGAGCCGTCTGCTGGTGAGCTAACTCGCTCACAGGTTAATGTAAGAGCTGAGTCACCAACACCAAGGAGCGAGCTTATTAAATGAGTCGAACTCGACATAGACAAGTCGAAAGAATCAACTTGTTCTATACGTTCAATTCACTCCATTTAACGCCCCTAATTGTGTCGTGACCTATGCGTTTTGGCAACTAAATTATGCTGGTACAAATAATTTGTGTCAAGCTATATTCAACGTGTATATTTATGGTCAAAAGTTAATTTTAAAAAAGAAAAGGCACATAACGTCCACATCTTACACTGTTATTGTGAAAACGTCATTACATATTCATTTTTTGGCATTTTCACCCTTATTTCCACTTTTCATTGCACAAAATGTCATTTTAAAAAAAACGTAAATGAATCATTAATTATTAAAAGGGTAATTAGTACATAATATCCATACATTTCACTATTATTGCAAAAAACGTCTGTACTTTTTTTTTTGCATTTTGTGCAAATTATCATTTCATCTAATTTCTCAATAAAAGTTGTGAAATGACGAATATATCCTCCTATTTAAATAAAAAAAAAAAGTAAAAATTAATTGCAACCATAGTTCCAATTTTTTTAAAAAAGTGCAAACGAGTCCCATTTAAATTTATTTTAAAAAAAAATAGTAAACGAGTTTCAAATAAATTATTAAAAAATTAGAAATTAAAAAACTATTTTTATTGAATGGAAGAGTATATTCATTATTTTACAGTTCTTTATTGAGAAATTGGATGAAAATAGTGGCTTGCGTAGTCAAATGTGTAATTAATAGTAAAAATGCTAAAAAAAAAAAATATATATGAATTTTTTTTTTTTCAATAATAGTGAAAAGTGGGGGACATTATGTGCTAATTACCGTTTTAATAATTCTTTTGAGATTCATCTGTGCTTTTAAAAAAAATGAAATTATGATTACAATTAGTTTTTTCTTTTTCCTATTTAAAGAAAATGGTATATTTGTCATATCTCAAATTTTAATTGAGAAAATGGATGAAAATGTCCTTTTACGCAATAATAATGTAAGATATGGACGTTATGTGCTAATTAACAAAGTGGGACACGCGTTGATCAGTAGGCAATGGAAGGTTCTCGAAACTCAAATTTTCCATCACAAATTGACTCCCGTTTTTTGCCAGCAATTTTGGGTGCATGGTTATGATTAGTCAACTGCAGGAACGTGGATCCAACGAACCACACGGTTCTAATTCCTCATTATTATTTTATTTTATTTTGGTACCCAGATATCCCAATTTAGTCAGACTAATTTTCTGGACCACCAGCCACCGGCCCCTCAGTAACTGGAGGAGGTAAACCACGGGTTATGTCCAAGTTGACCAGAGTTCGAGCACCCCTTATACTCCTGACCCCAAGGGAGCCCTCCTCCATGGTTATTACATCACCAAGTTGTTCCAACCAATATTGATTATTACACCACTCAGCTACTCCAACCAAGAATCGAACTCTCCACGCTGAGGTTGCAAACTCAACAATACCATTCCTCTGCCAATTTAAATGTGCCCCGAGAGGCTCTAATTCCACATTATTGATGCTCACATGGTATTGCGTTAGGTAATCATATGCTTTTAAAATATTCTCACTCTCCCTCCATGTCGTTTGCACTCCACTCGCTTAGTGTTTGGTGAAGGCATAGTTATTACGACGATTTGTTCACAAGAAATAATTGTAAAAAAATATTTGGCCCGTTTGGTTGTAATTAAAATCAAACTTTTAATAAATTTTAATAGAAGTTGATGCAGCGTTCGTTTGGCCCTCATTATTTCACACCATATTGAGAGAAATAATAATTTTTTGAGAATGTGTGAAAAAAAAAAGTTTATGAAAAAACGTGTGATATTATTTTATTGAAAAATGCGTAATTGATAAGAAAAAAAAGAACTATAATTTAATAGATAATAATGGGGCCAAATAGAAGCGAAATGTTTGGTTGAAAAATTGTGGAATCCATAAAATATGTGGCTGAAATGAATTGTTGACTTTGACCTAAATTATAATCTAAATTTTAAATGATACCAAACATGGGCATTTTAATAGAAATTGATGAAATATGTGGTTGAAAAATTGTAAATCCCAAAAAATGAGTGGTTAAAATTAATTATGAATTTTGACTAAATATGAGCTACATTAGGTTAGAAAATAATTAATAAGGTAAAATGGTCAATTTAGCTCATAAATAACTATTTGATATTTGATTAAGATTAGCCCATGTTTGATTTACATTAAAAATTTTATTTTCATTATTCTACTCATTTTTAACTACACATTTTTCAATAAAATAATATTTTTCATCACATCAATAATTTATCCTTCATTTTTAACCACACATTTTCTATCAATTTATTATTTTAAAATACATTCTTCTAAAATAATGTAGCTCAAACAGATCCTAAATAGCATAGTGCAATCTATCCAATGCTGCACACATCAATAGCGTATTTGGTTGTTTTTTAACCTTTTGTTTTCCCTTTACACTCGTCCCCACCCTTTGAACTTTTTACCCACTCCCACGTCTGTCGGCGCCTTTATCACCCACCCTTTATATATAAATATTTTCTTTTTTATTTTTGTTTCAATTTTCAAGGTTGTTATAAAATATCAAATAAAATCGAAATATTACATTTTCAATATATTTTGAAGTGCTCACGGCTTAATTTCTTTCATCGTTAACATGAAACGACCAACCGTAATAAAAGTTACAACGCATCAAAATAGATCGTTCCAAACTAATATTTCGAAAATTTCGATAATATGCTAACTTTAAAAATTTGTTGACGATCGTACGCTATACGAATTTATAAATTGTCTATGTTATATTGAAACTCTTTTCGAAAACTATATCGTAGATATATCGACTTGTCCAAACGGATGTCATTTGAACATTGAAAATAATTAAATGAGCGTCTCAAAAAAAAGACGCATAACTCGTTTTTTCTTTAAAATTTTTCAATTATTTCATTAACGTTTATTATTTCACATTTATTTCATTAAGATATTTGTACATGTTGTGTAACTTCAAAAAATTTCGGATCGTTATACAAAATATAATAAATTAACATTGAATAAGGTTCAAATTCGAATTAATTTTTTCCTCTTTAATCTATGTTTCCCAAAAATGAAAGAACGATATAATAAAAAAAGGAAAAAAATTATTATTGAATAAGGTTCAAGTTAAAAATATTTTTTTCCTTTATAATCCACATTTTTAAAAAATTAAAGAACAATTAATAAAAAAATACATCTTTTTGTAACAATTCGAAAGTTTTTGGTGCAAATGAATATCGTTTGGTTGTTTATATATAGAGATGGATGATAAAGGTGGGAATGAAAACAATCCTGTTGATAATATGATTTAATTTAAATAATTTTTGTTTTATGTGATTTTATATATTTCGAATGATCCATCTTAGCATTTAACAGAATAATAAGATTGGATTAATAATAAACTTACATATCAAATTGAATAATCTATGAAAAACATGATTTGTAATTTTGTATATATTCAACTGGGTCGTTTTGGAAACTCTAATGAAATATACGTTTATGATTATAAAAAATTTAAAAATCACAGCGGTCTCATACTCTAGATCTTCACTCGTCGCATTGTTATTGGTGGCGGTGACAGTTTCTGTTCTCATAGGAAGCTCATTCGCCATCGAGTCGCCAGCGCCGGCACCGGATTCCTCAGCCGGTTCAGCCTCGCCATAGTTCGCTGCCGGATGCGCAATCGCTGTTGCTTCTTTCCTATTTGGATCTGCGCTCAGGATGTGAATCTCGTTGACCGTCAGTAGAACAAATATTTGATTACGTGTATCAATCGGCTTGGCTTACTTTAGGTGATTTGTTTGTTTGGACCCAAAAACTTCCATGCAGGCAGCTAGGAAACGGCTTTGAATCTCAATTAATTGAAAACCCAACTTAATGCATATAATAACCAACATTACATACATAAAACAGAAATCAAGCAGATAGGTATGCTTCTCAGTTGGCATTTACAATAAAACCATTATATCATTAAGTTCACTTCATAATAGTAATCTATTTACATACTACATGTAAGAAACAAACTATTATATTTAAGAGAGATCCCGAGTCTCTTTCCAATAGAGGACTCTGCAGCAAATTATGCACTGAAGCCGCTGTGGAGAGAGCTCCAAGAATTAGAAGGGAAGCTGACACAAGCTTGTGCTGCTGCCTCAGCCATCTGGTTCCTCCCAATGTCGGCATTGCAGATGTTAGCAATGGCACGCATATGTTTCATTCCGTACTGGGACAGTGATCCACAATGCTGCTCAAATGTTCTGACCTGCACAGGAAATTATGCTCGATAATACTTGTAAAAATAACATTCTTTTGTCCAGTATATGGGGGTTAAATCAATACATTCTAAGAAATAAGAGTAATGTCATTTTAATACCCACTCGTGTAACACTGGTCTAAGTAGTACCTAAGTGGCATTACTGACACAATTAAATGAATCACATAACTTCACATTTCATTGAGCTCATCACATTATGACACTTAGACCAGTGTTCTAACATCACTGGTGCTAAATAGCACTATTCAGGAAAGAAATATTGGAATTTTGCTATTCCCCTTGTCTAAAAGGACTTGAACATAGAAGTTGTGTCAAAAGAGATGTATTGTGGTCCGTGATGTTTTATGTTCAACCCTTCATCTTAAAGCTTAAACTATTGAAGCTTGTTTGCTATCCATTTTTATAGTAATATTACATTTTGGAATAGTAAATTAAAGGAGAATGCGTAGTTAAAAAATAAGTAAAATTTTTGGGTTTGCGTGTGATATTATTTTTGCGAAGAATGTGTAATTGAAAAGAAGAGAGGAAAATATATTTTAAGAAAAATGGGCATCAAACAAGGGCTTAGAAATGGGACTTCTGTTTGTTTAAATTTAGTCTTCAACCCAGCCCTGGGATTCAGTTTTTCACTTAACACCCTGAATATAGATCCCAGGACTTCTACATGCTTCGATATCATGTTAAATTATCTCATCAAATTTACCAACTGAAAATAAGTAAAACCAAGTAGATTGGATACATATGGTACTAATGTAGTGAATGAGCTATGAACGTTACCAGGGATTTAAGGCAGCTCCAGTCATCAACAAGAGGCTTTCCAGCAGGCCGAATGGTCTTCAATACTTCAGGACCTTTCTCGATTCCGAACAGAAGTTTTCCAATAAGTTCCATACTGCTGTCAACGTGTGTTCTGTGCGCCATAGCTTCGGCAAGCTGCTTTTGAGCTTCAAATTTCCTAGCAGAGCCTTCAGGAGCCTTGAGGAACTGCCATGTGGGATAAGGATGAGTAAATAAGATTTGCCCACAAAAGGTGATGATATAAATATATCGAAACTTGAAACTCACTCTCAAATCAACAGTGTCATGGGATGAATTTATCCAGCACATCAATTATCCATACACATCAAATTGAAGGACAGCTTACAGCAAAGGAATGTAAAAATTTGATTCATATTTACATATACGTGTTTATATGTTTGCATCTGATTCTTTAAGCAAACTATGGTGCACATTACATTGTTTCAGGAATTCTTGGAGCTTCTACACAATTTCTGTACATTAACCCCAAAAAGCAACCATCTAGAAACAAATGTTGAAGCATAAAAAGGAGTCGATATGGTAGAAACAAAAGCTGTGCATACCTTATCCCAGTAATGCAAAAGATCAGCATCTCTCTGGTTAATGGCTTTAGAAGATGGCCGCAGGGAATTGTCATCCACAAAGGTGAAATTATCATTTGCAGGATTTGAACCCATATACAGGAAAAGATGCTCCAAGCTTAGCATTAGATCACCATATTGCATGACATGGGATCCGTAATAAGAATTATCGTTCGAAGTTCTCTTTTTAACCTAAAAATACCAACATAATAAATCCACAAGACATAAGCAAAGGGACAAATGATGCTACGTCAAGCATTCCGTGTTTCATTTCTACATCTAGAATACACTGAAATTTCAATTTTCTCACTGCTACCTAAGTGGAACTAGTTTAAACAAGCTGCTCAAGTTGAACATATAGCTGGGCTCAAGATCTTACCAGTTGGTATTGTTGCTTCAAAGTTTCAGTCCGCAGATTGTGTATGTCACTGCTCATGAAGACAGAGATTTGAATGTCAATTAACGAACATAAAGCCAAATACGGTTAATAAATACTACTCATAACCCCCTCGAGATTATATTATTATCATCAAGATAGCCTTAATTCTTTTCCTTCAATTTATCCACTATATAATGCAACAGATTTTGCTTAGCCAAGTAATATTTCTGCTTCCAGCAGATGAAGCTTTGAACAAGCCAACTAAATCACGACTAGTGATGCAAATAATTTTTTCCCAATCTGTGTTGATCTTTTGATGATGACCGACACAATAAATAAGTAATGCATACCTGTCCTCCATCCAGGCAACACTATACAAGTCACCCAAGCAGGTTTCGTATTCGGGTGGAGGACTCAGATCGTCTCCTGGGCAATAGGTTGCCCAACTGCTCTCTTCTGCATTGGATGCAGTGGTTGCATATATATCCATGCCTTCAGGAAGAAGACCCTCAAAGATACTTCCAGCTTCACAAGCTTCAATGTAAAATACCTATTTAAGGGGAGAAAACAGCAAAATTGTAGTCCTTGCTTGACTAGAAAATGTTTTACTCGTCCAATGAAATTTATAATATAATTTACCAAGTGTTTATATGTCCCAGACGCGTGCTTCTTTTTCAAAGCACCTACCAGGTCATCTGCATAGAGGTAAGGCCTGGTAGGCATCCCTGACAACATATGAGAATAAAACAAATAAGCAACTTGTATAACTATTATCTCTTGGAAAACTGAAAGTGAATTCAAGCTTTAGTGATATCCAAATGAAATGACAAAGTAGGAAAGAAGACTTCTAAAAGACCACCAATTTTTGCAAATGCCAATTATCCTTCACACCTCAATAACCTCAATAAGGAAAGGGAATAACAGAAGGTATAAGGTAGCTTTGAGATAAATGACATAGTAATCCGAAAGCAAAAGGCCAAAATCAGCAAGTTCTCATGCCGACAAAGAAAAAACAAGTGCGGTTCCTCTAACCACACATCACTAAAACGGAAAATGAAATTTTTAGTGCTTTGCGTTACATGCATTATCACAAATCAAACACACAAATGCCAATTAATAAAATAAGTGTAAACTTCTGAATTTAGAAAGTTGAAATAGGATCTGCTAGATTGAAAAGTTTATGACTATATTTGTAAAAACAACCTTTTTCGTTTTTACAATGAAAATGTGAAGCTTGATGTGCATGGTGGTTTATGTTTTTATATTACAACATAGGTCAGTAATCTATATTGCAATTTTAAACTTCTCTAATTTCCTTCTTGGCAGTGATCTCCATTCCATGTTGATACACTATGGCATCTGCCCAGAGTAATGTATTTTGAATTCTTCGAGCCATTGCTTATAAATTGTACGGGATGTAGACCTACCTCCAGATGTCTTAAAAACTGAGAGTTAAGTGTTGCATACGGCACAATGGAAGATAAGGATGCAGTTAGCTAGCCCCAGATAACTAACAAAGAGTAGTAAAATTGACTTGAGTTGCATGATGAAAATAGAGAGTTTGCAACAATAGATAATCTTGAAATTGTCCCCTAAGAAAACTTGAGACAAACAATAATAAGTATGATATTATACACTCTATAGGTAATCAAGCACAAGTTGGCTACATTAAACCATTCTAGTGCTACATCTACCAAAAGATACTAAACACATATAGAAGGAAATACCGTCAATAAAGTTATGTGTCAAGTTCAAGCACAAAATGCAAAATACTCTTTTCTACATAAAATAAATTACTACCACAAGGTTCATTTCATTAAAATAGATTAGTATGTATCGAAAAACATAAGTCCATAAAGGGCCACATAAAAAAGAAAAGAGTTATAGCCTATAGGATAGCTACTGACCTAGTACCCCAGGAGCACCATGATCGGAATAGAATATGAAAATATGATCATTTGGACCGCTATCCACAACCTTCCCACTACCTCCAGTGAGTGCAGTTCTATTCCCGAGGATTACAGCCAAAAAGTTATTAACAGTAACATCATCTCCAACATAATCCTGTCTCAAGGAAATCAGCTCATGAGGAAGAGGAAATTCAATTTCAATACTCCACAAGCTACTTACATGCTCAGAATAAAACAAACCTTTGGGACTCCTTTATAAACATCCGCACCATGAGGGTTGTTAATAATGACTCCAGGCCTAGGATTCTCGGTATCATAAGCAATGTCATCATACATGAAGACTACAATATTTTCCTCTTTGAGACCACCTTTTTTGAGGAGTTGATATGCATGGCATACATCAGCCTAAAAAAATGTACACCCTTATATTAAAATGAAAACGGCAATAGCAATATGTAATTTTACTTCTCTGTCTTTATGAGTGGGATTCTCTGGTTGAGACTTGAGGGTAGGCTTCCAAGTGAACATTTTGTGTTACAAGTATTTGCAGTTCCACCAAAAAGGTTAAAAGAAAAGGTCTTATTCCCATTATTTAGGTGTCCAGTACAAGAATCTTTCATTTTTCAAGTATAAGGTCCAGCAGCCAGAATATTAATTGATTGTTTTGGTGAAATCTGCTCGTACAGAACTATTTTTCAGTTTGTTTTGGTTTTCTGAATTATTATTATTTTTTGTTTATTCTTCTTAGTTTATAAAAAAATTGCAAAATAATTGTCATCTCACTTCTCAGTAGCATGGGCACAGGGCACTTCAACTAGGATAGCGTGTACATTTCCGACACGTGTAGATATTGACACTCTGGTCATTTTTCTTTATCAAAATATAAAATATTTTTAACTCAAAACTTATTATTAAATAACAAATAGATATTCATATTTAAAAGATTCACAAGAAAAATTAATAACAAATATCTGATTTTTTTCTGTGAAACCATGCTTATGTATATGAAGCATGGTTCAATATTATTTCTCGATGTTCTATGCACATGATAGTGTTAACATCAAAGTAGTCCTCCACGTAAACTATTAAACAGAAAAAGTCAAAGAAGAGCTAGTGAAAGATCTCTCACAAGTGTAAACATAACACCACGACAAGCAAATTACACAGTTGTACCGTTGTAAACAAATTAATTTTAGTTGAGTAACTGGAAAACAAAACAAATTATAAATTTTTCCGTGTGGGTCGGCTGAGTTCCTACATTTATTACTGACACAAACAATATATTTTGGCTTTCAAAACAAAATAAAAATAATAAAATAAAGTAAGATATTTTGACTTAAAAATTAATAAATAAAAATATATTAAATATTATGTATGATAGGGGTGAACTCAACCGCTATGGACTAAAGGAATGAAAAGAATAAAATGTTGTCAAATGGAACCCCATCCAGTTTTGTACATCAAGAATGCTCTTATATTTCTAACTATTGTTTATTTTCATCCCTATCCTTTCCTTTCAGCAAATATTTCGGGTAAACTGAGGCTAAACTAATAGTTTTTTTTTTTTTTTTTTTAAATCACAATCAATTTAGACTCTTCAACAAAAGAATTATAAAATTATGAAAGTACAAAGTATTTGTTCGTGTAAAGTATAATTTATTTTATTTCGCTGGCTCAATTTGAACCTCAAATCTCAAAACTAGTTCTAAATTACACTGTTTCAGCTGATGTCTCAATTCAAATTTTCAACAAGAAAATCAGAACTAAAACGAGAATCCGTCCCTATTATAGTCGAGCTCCTTGTCATCGCTCATCAATATCAAGGGAAAACTTTGAACAAAATTCAAGTTTCTTGCTGAATAAGTAGATAAAATAAATAAATAAATTGTTAGAAGGGCTAATGATCACCTGGTGCCGGTAATTCCAGTAGCCACTGGACCCAGCAAGCAGGACAGCCCATCTGGTCCCTATAGAATCTTCATCGGCACCGGAACCGCCGTTGCCCGAGATTTCAAGAGATTCCGATGGCAGTTTAATTATATTCCGACCATCGGAGATAGACGCGATCGAGAGTGCGACGAGGAAAAGTACACCGGCGGCGTAACTTATCATGATCTTCTCAGGCGACGATGACCTTTTTTAATAAATATTTTTGGTGGGTAAAGAATGACGAGTTGTCGATGTATATATAGACAAAACGTAGCAAAAGGGGTTTGATGCTGGGAGGGATCTCCTACGTTGGGGATATGTGCAATTCATTCCAATTAGATTTTGTTAACGAAAATTTTATGATTGGTCCTGAACGTGTTGTCTCGGTAACAAGTTGATCCCAACATTTTATTCTAGGCCCCTGTTTGGTGCACATATGAATGAACCTCAGGCAAGTTATTTGTATTTTTATTTGTTCCTAAACAATCATATACTTGCACTCTATTTGGGACACATTTTGGGAGTAAGAATGTATTTTTACTGTTGATGTGATGGAAAATATATGGTTGAAAAAGACGAAAAAATTATTGATGTGATGAAAAATGTGTGATTAAAAATGAGCACAAGAATGTGAATGAAAAAAATAATGTGGCTCAAACAGAGACTAGATGTAATAGATCTTTAATAATACATATTGTCCAAGTTTTGGTGAATTTTTCTCATGATCCTCATGAAAACATCTCTTACTTCAAAATTTGATATGCCCTCGAATTGAATAACAAAATCCATTTTCATAAAATTGGAAATGAGATAATCATATGACATTTTGATGAGTATTTGTACTCTTTTAGTAGTCCAGTTTATCCTAATTCCGATAAAATCTACCCATGTTTGACAATCATACTTTTCCAAACAAAAAAATAGTGATTTTTAGGAGAATGTGTGGTTAAAAAGTAGGAAAAAAATTTCGATTTGGGTAAAAATATATATTTTATTATATGAATGTGTGATTGATAATGAGAATATGGAGAAAGAGTTTGTAAAGTATGATTATCAAAAGGGGCTCAAACTACAACAATTATCAATAGAAATTTTACCGATGGAATTGAACTAAAATAATTGTAAGGCTTAAACTATTGTTTAATTAACGATCCATATTTCAAGTGGGCATAAATTATTTTGAATCATTTTATTTGAAGTGTATATTTAATTACCAGCCACATTATGAAAATCATAAAAAAATAAAAAATAAAAAATTGAATTTTGGTTCGTTAGGTAGAAGAATCATTTGTTTCTTAATCTTCATAACTACAATCAATTGAATTTTAACAAGAATTCCGAATAAAATTGCTCAACCATATTAAGAATCAATTGTCCGAAAGAAGGGGTGATACTCTAATGTCATGGATTAACTTGCTCCTATAAAATGTATAGGGATTGTACATTTTCCCTTTTGTTAGGGTGTCCTCAAATGAGATTTCCTCTATCAATAAAGTCCATATAAATTCATAAATTATTGAGGATAGCTAAATTTTAAAGGATTTAATTGAAATTTATTAAAATCTTAGATGCGGATGCCTAATTTTTTTTTTAAAAGGACTTTTAGAATTTATCTCAGAGATTGTTATATGTATTTTTAAACTATCCATACGAGTCATTTAAATTTTATCTCTAATTGAAATCCTTAAAAATTCATGGGCTATTGCGGATACATATTTATTTAAAGGATTTCATTGAAATTCCTTAAAATATTAAATTTTAATGGATTAATTTCAATTGGAATCCCTGAATTTAGAAGGACTTTTAATTGAAGAGACACCCCCCGTAATCGTTGTATTACCGTCTTTGTCGGCAAGTGCAAATCTTCGATTGGTCATATGCAGGAATTGGCAGAATGGCAGTACAGGATTTGAGCTCGTGGATGGATTTCTTTCTGATGTGACGCGTACGGTGAGATTGGATACACTCATATTGGTTGCTTTTCTATGTGGCCATATATTGCTGGTTTGGGTCAATACACTGGACAGTGAACGACAATTAACCCCTTAAATTTTAAGGGTTGTGCTGTCGGCCCGCAGGAGAGGGTATCGAATGTTCATTATGGACACCTCTATATGTACGAACATTTTCCAAATTTTAATTCATTTTTTCTCTTCTCTTACCAATAGCACATTCTCTCACTAAAATAGTATTACACGTAATTCAAAAAAAAATTCATTGCTTTTTAACCGTATATTTTTCAAAAAATATTATTCTAAAATCAATTTCTTTTTCAAAAAATGAAAATCAAACAAGGACTTGTTGTTTCCTAGGAGCAAAGTGCAAAACCTACTCGATGGATATGCCAATTTATCAAAATTAAGAGCCCGTTTGGTACACAT
>CAIGRO010224902.1:0-11040 GCA_903798355.1 Fraxinus baroniana | reverse complement strand
ATTACAATTCCCAGCAAAACAATTTCTAAGAAAATCTTTTCCCTGGAAAACATTTTCTTTCCACCCATTTTCCATCTTTCTATCAAACGGACCCTAAGAGTATTTGTCTGATTATGAAATTTGAAGAAATTGCATGGAGTTGGCAACCGAGGGTATAATGGGCAGGGGCGACTGCCCCCCTCAATCAAGCTAGTAAACATGTCCCATTTGTATAGGTTGTTTTTTTTTTAAATGTATTTTAGCTAAGCTACGAAAGGTGCTCATTGGCACGTACCTATTGTTGAAGGATACTTGAAAAGATTTGGAGGTAATAATCTTGAAGCAAGTCAAAGGTAGATTAAAAGGAGACGTCTAGTCATATTTATAATACCTCCTGTGCACATAATTGACGTATAACAGTGCGAGGTGATAATATTTTTTAAAAATTTTGCATTCATAGGCCCAAAATATCAGATCAAACGTGAAACTGACGTCTACCCTATTAAAAACTTGAATTTATGGTCCTTTTGAAGGAATCATCGAGTGTACTCGGTGAAAATGAGTCGATTAGCTTGTCCATAGCCTTGTTCAAAAGCAACAAGTTGTCCAACAATTAGGAGTGTGTGTTCTAAACAATCTTGATGTAGCGTGAAGCAATAAGAGACGAACAAAAATAACAATCTAAAACACGTTGATTGACATAGAATATCATGAAATATTTGTTGGTCATTTTTGTAAGAATAGCGAATACTTGATTTGAGCAATAAATCAATGATTCGTACATGAATAATAATTTAGTTAATAAAAAAAAATTAAAATCTCAACAATTAATATTTTATTTCAATTAAAAAATAACTAAATGCCATTAAAAATAAGGGTTTACACGCTTATTTAGAGCAATATATAAAATTAGATAATGACTAAAATAAAAGGATAATAATGAAAATTAAAAACTCCAATACATAAGTAACGGCTAAATGCCCTCTAGCTAATAGCTTAAAGTGCTGAAAATTAATTAAAAGATAATAAAACTCGATCCTCTTATTTTGTTTGTAGGTTTTCACTGCATCAAATCTTCATCACTAAGTAGCTTGTACCACTTGTCAAGTGGAACCTCAGTGACACCGCAAAATTCTGACAATACAAGAAAAAGAAAAAAAATATATATAACTTGATTGACGTGTTGTCAATTATTAACAATATGTCAAACAATGCTTATCTATTTTCTTACTATGCTTGACACAAAGTCAAACACGATTTACAGAGATTCGGAATTTTTTTCAATCTTATTATTATATCAAGTCTCTCTTAAATTAGAATAATATATCTTTGACGTTATTCAAGTGAGAAATGTCAACATGATTGTTCTTTATCTTGTAGAATTGATCCCCTGGCACGATAAAAAAATAAAATAAAATAAAATAAAAAAAATTCACTGTTGATGTGACAGAGAGAACCGTAAGTATGATTATCTGAATGTATGATTGCTGCAGAGAAATTTAAGTAATGACCTCTTGTCACGTCCATATTGAGAATGTTTTATCTTATCAACTATTGGAAGGAGATCAGATCTGCTTCATGTTGTCTCATGACAATGATCACTTATTTTTCCTTATCGCCATTAATGAATATATTTACACTAAAAATGCTCTGAATACTCAATCCTCTTATTTTTGAAATGAGTGCAAAAGTTAAAAATGCGAAAGCTATAATTTCAAGCTTTAAAGAATGTTCATTTGTTTCTCTATCTTATATAACTTTATTATTTTTGACCAAATTTAAAATATTGCTATGATTGAAGATTGATAATGTCCTAACCTCAGCTGTACAGTTTGTTAGGTTTTAGATAATTTGTAATTGGTGATTCTGTGAACAAAATGATTGAGATTGATACATAGTAAAAGTTCAAGGAGTAATGTGCAATTAGTTGAAAGGTAGGTGTTTGAGTCTAAGTTTCAAGAATGAGAAAAGAAGGAAAAAAGCGTGGAATTTCGCTAGACTATCGCCAAGGTTTGACTCCAACTACAAAAGAAGAAAAATCGTCGCTGAACTGTCGTCGGGCCTTCGCTCGAGCGACCGGCTGTCGCTCGACCGTTGCTGAGCTCTCGATTGAACGATAGGATTATACGGAAAATTTTTATTTCACGATTTCAAGGCTTTTTCCCCAGCCCATCTGTTTTGTACCCTACCTANTGTCGTCGGGCCTTCGCTCGAGCGACCGGCTGTCGCTCGACCGTTGCTGAGCTCTCGATTGAACGATAGGATTATACGGAAAATTTTTATTTCACGATTTCAAGGCTTTTTCCCCAGCCCATCTGTTTTGTACCCTACCTATAAATACCAAAACTCTTCTGTACGAAATTCTTAAGGTTGAACATTAGAGAAAAAGGCTACAGAGTAATTCCTTCATATTATATTCTTTCGACCTTCATCTGTGTGAGAGTTTTTGTGAGAAAAACATCAGTCCAATAATCCAAATACCAAAACCACTACTTCATCTACATCTGGTCAGAGTCTTGAAGATCGAAGGAAGTTGATAGGAGTTCCTATTTGTGAAGAACGGGGTTGTTCTTCGTGATCCACGGGAGATAAACGAATTCACAAGGCTTAGAGTGCAGCAAGGTAGCAGATTCTACAGAGAACTTTGGCAACAATGGCTAAGGATTGGTGCAGGGGAGTACGGGATCCACAGAGAGCTGTAAGGAGTGTAGTGAGGAGATCAAATAGTACGGGTCGTCTAGTATGGTTGACTATAAGTTGTTAAATTCGTTTATAGTGGATTGACTGGCAGAGTGCCTGGAGTTTTTTCCAATTGGGTTTCTTCGTGATCATTCTTGTGTTGATTTACTGCTTTCATTATATTGATTGATCATACAACTACGGTATTCAAACTTAAGACTAAATTGACTTGTTTAAATAATTATCGAGAAAAGAATTAAAAAGTGACTTGTTGTTGTTTAATTCATTAACAATTTTAATTCCGCATTATACACCTATTCACCCACTCTAAGTGTTATTAGGGTCAAACTACGCATTTTTCATTTGGTATCAGAGCTTTATATCGATTCCTGACCCTTATCATATCATTCTAGACGGGTCAGTTTTTGTCTATGCCTCCGTATTTCGATGGAAGTAATTATGTTTATTGGAAAATTTGAATGGGAACTTTCCTTAAAGTGCTGGATGAACGTATTTGGATTAACGTTCAAAATGGGTGGGCTCCACCTTCAACAACTATTGCAGGTGTAGTTACACCCACTGACATCTCACTATGGACTGAAACTAATTTGGATGTGTAATGGGAATAGTAAGGGTCTTCATGCCCTATTCATGGCTGTATCTGCTGAGGAGTTTAGGCGAGTGTCAATGTGTGAAACTGCTAAAAACATTTGGGATATACTGAAAACCACACACAAGGGAACGAAAAATGGTTAAAAACTTTAAACTGCAGATGTTTACCACTAAGTTGAAGAGATGGGAATGAAGGAGGATGAATCGTTTGATGAATTCTATGCGAAACTGAATGACATAGCTAATTCTAGCTTTAACTTAGGTGAAAAGATCCCCAAGTAAAAAATTGTTAGAAAAGTCTTTAGATCACTGCATGAGAGGTTTAGACCCAAAGTCACTGCGATCGAAGAGAGTAAGGACTTAGATGTCGTTAAAATTGAAGAACTCGTAGAATCACTTCAAACGTATGAAATCACAGTCTCACAACCTAAAAAGGTTAAATCGATCGCCATGAACACGGTTAAAAAAAGGAGAGTGAATGACTGATACAGAGACCATTAGGGACAATGAAATAGCTTATTCTGTTAAAAAATTTCAGAAGTTGATGAGGAATAGGAGAAAGCCATAGGAGCGGAATAGTGATGTCCTTAGTAAACTCTCAAGAGGTTGACGTGAGAAAAACACCTCTAGAACTCCCATTAAAAAATCTCAATCTATCCAATACCATAAGTGCAAGGGTTTTGGTCACATTACGAGTGAATAACCTATTTGAAAAAGATTTCGGGTAGAGAACGTCGTAAGGCTTTAGCCATAACCATAAGTGATGAGGAGTCAGATCTCAGCTCTCAGAAAGAGATGTCTAGTGGTGAGGATGAACAAAAGTTCATGGCCTTCACCTCGATTGTTACAATCGAATCTGACCGTGAGATTGAGAAGGTTGAAAATGAGGATAAGAGTGAAAATTCTAAAGAAGAGTCTGATGATGAGACCGATACTCACGAATCTTATCATGAATTGTTTGAAGAGAGTCTCAAAATTAAGAAGGTCAACAAAGCCATTTTGAAGAAGGTGAATGAGCTTGAACTTGAATGTGAAAAACTGTTAAGTGACCTTCAGGACTTGAGTAGAAAAGTGAGTGAGTTGAAGCTGGTAATGAAACTTGGAAATTAAAGTTAAATCATTAACTACTGATCTTAATAAATCTAATGCTCAATTTCAATCGTTTATGAGTGGCTCGCAGAAGCTCGACAATCTACTTGGGATGAACAAGCCTTCTGGAAATAGACACGGTCTGGGTTATGTTGATAGCCATGATGCTACTGCTAGCACGTCCAGGATCACGTTCATTCCTGCCAACAATAAAGCTCGTGAGGTTGCTTATCCTAAACCCAAAGGTAAGCATACTATAGGATAGAGACCTACCATACAGCGTATGATCAGTCGTCCTACTATTCAGCAACAACCACCGAGGAGGTTTGAACCTAGGTTCATTCCCACTTGCCACCACTTTGGTGCATTGGGACACACCAAATCTAGGTGTCATAACCGTGTGACCAGAAGTAAGAATCAGGATTTCACTAGCAAGATTAACTTTTTTGCCAATCAAGTTAGCCACTTAACTAAGATGGTGACTCGGTTAACGCAATTAGCTTTTACTTCTAAGAAATTCTAGGTTAAGCAGAGCTACCTGGAAGGTCGTGAAATTTGTCGTGCTCTTCATGGTAAGGGCATTCAAATTTCACCATGATTTGAGTCACATGCATGTGCAGTTCATTATGTTCATTCATTCATACATGCATCCCATCTAGTTTTTTAGAATATTTTTTGTTGTTTCTATTTTCATGCATTTATTTGCTTAAGTGTTATTTCAAAATAATGGAAAAATACAAAAATACTTTTTGAGCAAACGACATATCGTTATGATCTTAAACGTGGCATGTGTGACCAAGTAAGCATTTATCTATTTTACACTGTTATTTTCATTGCTTGGTTCGGTTTAATGTGGAGTATTGAATATATGTGTTGTCATGTAATCATTATGATCTTGTGAGTGAGTCTGGACCGCATGTATGAGATTTGAGATGACAGTCACGTGTTAGTAGGGTGATCTTGAACATGAATTGACCTACATTTAGATGACCTTAGCTCGTGATAGTCTCCCTACACTATTGCATTTTTTTTTTTAAAAAAATGTGTGTACTTATTTGGTTCATCTTATAATATGTTCAAAGCCTATTTAAATCGAGTAATTAAGCCCAAGGGATTTCTCATAACTTGGTGCCTATGGTCATCTAACTTAGATTAATCATTTGAAAGCTCATTACATAGGTCAATTTAGTCGCTTAATGGACAACAGTCTGCACGCAAAATGATATTTACAATAAAAGCAATAAAAATAATATATGCTCAAATTTAAGAGGAGAAAAGAAAATTTATCATATAATTGAGCTTGGTTTCAGGTCCTAAAATTTATTCGAGTTTGACTTTCATTAGTAGGGATCATACTTATTTAACAGTGATGTTTGCTTGTCATTTCTCACAAATTTAAGGTTTAAAGTAATTTTCACGAAAAAATAGTGGTACATTACACACATGAGTCATTTATATACTTTACTTCATCTTGAACTTAACTGTGTACGTGGGAAAGTCTTGGTGATAATGCTCGACTTGTGCTTGCATACATGATTTTTATTATTTGGGTGTCGTGAGCTCAATTTGCTTAATTTCCGTTTTATCGAAAAAAAAAAACTATTTTTCTTAATTTTTAAATTTTTTGTACTATTTTTGTCAATTAGCGTATCGCCAGCATATCGCTAGAACACGCTCGAGCGACGCAGCAGAAGCTGCCTCGTTCGCTTATCGCTCGAGTAACAGCCCGTATTTTTGAATTTTAACGTTATTTTTTAGGATTTTTCGCATATTTCTCTACTTTTCTCTTGATTTCTTGTCAAAACACTTCAACCCACACCAAATTGGAGGTTTACCCACTCCTTAACTACTTGAAATCATTCATTGAATGTACTATTTCATCAAATCATCAAGTTTATAGGTAAATTGTTCAATTTTTGGTATTTCATCATTTTTGGCCATTTTCTTCATACTTTCTTTGGATTTCTCGGTTGATTAGCCATTATTTCTTGTGTGCTCGATGATACATTACATATTTTGTTCAATGTTATTGATTGTCATCCACTTTTGCATGGTTTTTCAAATGAAAATAGGATTGAGAACCTTTTTGGGCCTTTTCTTTTGAATGTTCTCTTTGCATTGAAGTTCATTGGGTTACTTTGGATTTGATTGTGACTTGGTGAGTGAATGTGGTGATTGGTTTGTGATTTTGGGTGTTTGAGGATGTTGTTGATGGTTTAGGTAACGTTGGTGTTAGTAGTTTGGATTTGGGTTGGTCCATTGGAGTGTCGGGTGGTCGTTTTGGAATGTGGATTTTGTTGATGTGATTGCATGTTTAGGTTGGTTCGTGCATTAGGTGTCATTAGGTGTCGGTGTGCATGGTTGTACTTGGTTTTAGAACTGCACTGGGACGTCACATCCCTACGTCATGACGTCACGTCACATCCCTACGTCATGACGTCACGTCACTACGTCATAACATCTTGTCCATAGGTCTAGACATTACGGTACGCACGTCTTTGCGTCACCTACGCTAGGCATCATTGCATGTCGTCATGCAATCATGTAAGGGAACGTTGCTTGTCATGCATATCATGAGTTCATTTATCTGATATCGAGGTTTTAATATTGTGTTTCAATTCTTTCAGATGCCGCCTAAGAGAGCACACAATACTCCTTCCACTCCTAGTGTCTCGACCTCATTTAGTTGGACTAGTTCATATCTGCTATCGTCCAAGACATCTTTGGGTCACAGTTCTCTATGCGTCCATTCCATTTGAGCGTGAGGTCATCATGTCTGATCTATCCCCAACCTTACTGCAATCTTTTCTACTCGGGGTTGGGAGCCCTTACTGGTAGGATTAGTACCCCCACCGAGTCTTTTTGTTCACGAATTCTACGCCAACATCCATGATGTTAGTGGTTCTTCTTTTCGGGTGTTTTTTGGGGTAGGGTAGTTAAGATTACTCAGGACGTTATCTCAAGCCTCATTGATATTCCTTAAGTCGTCTACCCCATGTTTTCCTATCTCACTCCTGATTTTCTTTTGACGGACTCCTTAGTCCGTTCGACGGTATTTAAGACACCATTGGAGGGAGGTCCCGATGCTATTCGCATTGGATCTCATCCGACTAAGTTGTGTACATGAATCTATGGCCTATCTCCCACATTTCTTCATTACTGATGGAGAATGCCCGTTTCTTCTACGCCCTTATGCAGTGTTAGTTACCCCTTTAGGAGCTAGTTTTCCTGAGGGGGTCCAAGATGGGTTTCTCAGCCGATTGGCTATACCACCATTGCCCAGAGTCGATCTTATGCTTCATCTGAGCCCGCACAACCAGTTGACCTGACAGTGCCGGCTGACCCTATTGGTGACCTGATTTCTTTTGATCCCTCCAATTTTCCTTCTGCTCATTCACCGTCTGATATCCATTCTACGTCTACTTCGGCTCATCCTCTATCTGAGTCGTTTCCTCCTCTTCCTCCCGAGTCTACTCCTTCTACTTCTGCTTCCATCGACCCTTAGATCACTCTCTTGGGACATATGACTGTGCTTAATTATCGAGCAACAGGCTCATATGAAGGCAGAGATCACATAGCTGCGTGCTATAGGAGATCATCTTTTTGCCGAGGTCACTACTCTTCGAGGAGTTATTGGCTATGTACAGCGTGGTCTACGATAGATTCGTCACCACTGGGATGATGCTTTCGAGGAGAGGACAGACTCCAATGATACTGCTAATACTGTTGGTGCCTTATAGTTTTAGGCTTACCTCTTGTTATTGTGTGACAAAAATGGGGAGTAGTCTATATATTATGTATATTTTTGGCAGACTATATGTACTTTTGTTTTGCTGATAGGGAGTCGAGAGTAGATATCTAGATTTTGATCTTATGCTTATATGATGTACTTTTTATCAAAATTCTGGATGTAATTAGATTTTTGGATATATATAAAATGAAATTTCTGATTTTCCTGTTTTTGCATTTTACGTCTAGGTGTCGTTGGGATGAGACATAGATATATTTACCTACTGCTTTAAAATCATTGAAACTTTGTAGTAAGGGGGAGTATTTGCATTTTTTAACTTCTGTTTTGCTAAATTATGTTTTTTTGATATTTTTATAGTGTCAATGTTTAGTTTTGGTGTGTTGGGTTGTATTGATATTATGTCTTAGTTTAGCTTGTGATGTAAAACTAAAAAATATGCTTTATGAGTTACAATTGCTT
Organism: Fraxinus baroniana; assembly: GCA_903798355.1. Taxonomy (NCBI): domain Eukaryota; kingdom Viridiplantae; phylum Streptophyta; class Magnoliopsida; order Lamiales; family Oleaceae; genus Fraxinus; species Fraxinus baroniana. The sequence goes on along the minus strand of CAIGRO010224902.1, from coordinate 2,471 downwards.
AAATGATTCGTACACTTAAATTGTTTGAATTATATTTGTTATTGATCTTATTTTCACACACATTTTACACTGAGTATTTGAGTTGTCTATTTTAGAAAACAAGTACTGAATCATAAATTGAAAATTTCTCTCAAAACAGTTTTTAGTTGAAGTTTGAGTCATATTTTGAGTCTGTAATTTTCATTTAATTACTACCTTGACTTAGATTATTGTTTTGTCACAGAATGTCAAATGAGGAGTTTGTTAGGTTTTAGATAATTTGTAATTGGCAATTCTGTTAACAAAAGGACTGAAATTGATACATTGTAAAAGTTTAAGGAGTAATGTACAATTAGTCAAAAAATAGGTGTCTGAGTCTAGGGTTTCGAGAATGAGAAAATAAGGAAAACGACGAGGATTTTTTCTAAACTGTCGTCAAGGTTTGACCGAGCTACAAAAGCATAAATATCGTCGCTGGACTGTCGTCAGGCCTTCGCTCGAGCGACAGGGTGTCGCTCGACCGTCGCTGAGATCTCGCTCGAGCGATAGGGTTATATGAAAAAAATTTATTTCGCAATTTCAAGGCTTTTTCCGCGATCCATTTGTTTTGTACCCTACCTATAAATACCAAAACGTTTCTTTACGAAATTCTTAAGGTTGAACATTGAGAGAAAATGCTACAGAGTGATTCCTTCATATTATATTCTTTCGACCTTCATCTGTGTGAGAGTTTTGTGAGAAAAACATCAGTCCAATAATCCAAATACCAAACCACTACTTCCTCTACATCTGGTCAGAGTTCTGAAAATCGAAGGAAGTTGACAGGAGTTCCTGTCTGTAAAGAACGGGGTTGTTCTTCGTGAATCATAGGAGATAAATGAATTCACAAGGCTTGGAGTGATGCAGGGTAGCAGATTCCACGGAGAGTTTTGGCAACAATAGTTAAGGATTGGTGTAGAGGAGCATGGGATCCACGATGAGCTGTAAGGAGTGTAGTCGGGATATCAGATAGTACGGGTCGTCTAGTCTGGTAGGCAGTAAGTTGTTAAATTCGTTTATAGTGGATTGACTAGCAAAGTGCTAGGAGTTTTTTTCAGTTGAGTTTCTCCGTGTCATTCTTGTGTTGATTTATTGCTTTCATTATATTCATTGATCATACAGCTACTTTCATTATATTCATTGATCATACAATTGCGGTGTTCAAACTTATGTATTCAAATGTAGGACTAAATTGACTTGTTTGAATAATCATCTAGAAAAGAATTAAAAAGTGACTTGTTGCTGTTTAATTCATTAACAATTTTAATTCCGCCTTATACACCATTCACCATCTCTAAGTATTATTAGGGTCGATCTACGTGTTTTTCACAGTTCGTTTCGTTAATTAGAACAAAATAGACAGAGAGGCTTTGCTTTCTTTCAAGTTTCAACCATCAACCTGATGTCACATAGGGAAATAAACAATAATCTAATGCATGTTGGTTTAGACTTTGTATCGTGATTCGTTCAATATTGTAAGCAACATTAATTTTTTCCCCGACAAGGAAGATTGAAAAGAAATTGGACAACTACAAATCTTAAAATAATGAAACACTTCGATAAGTTAATATGTATAGGAGATTGTTGGTTTTAGACGCCGGAATAACAGGCAGACACAAACATCGGGATTTATATTTATTTTTTCTTTATATGAAATCTTTAGTCAAATTTACTATTATAATTGTTCTAATAATATATCTGTCCCTTTTAAAAGCACACTCTTTTTGGCTTTATCAATGTACCACTCAATTTCAAATAAGAACCGAAGATAATACTTTGAAGCAGATAAAAATATTCTAAATTCAAATCCTGCATCACATACTAATAGCGAATTTCTCAATATCAGTAAGCAATATTGTTTTAATTACAAGAGTCAAACCTTAATAATCATCCAAATAACGTGTTTGACACCATTTGAAAGCACGCATGTTTATCTAGATTTTATAAGTGTACCGATCAAAGAAGCCATCACCATCCTCACCCTTATTGGGATTTTCTAGAAGCAGGAAGGGAATAGGACGGTGGGGGCTGGGGGTGGAGCAAGGATTAAAAAAAATTCATTTACTATCCATTATTTTTTATTATAATCATTTTAAATAAAATTTAAATTGAAAAAATAAAATAATATGAGGCGAGGACCATGATCCTTGTCCATGCCCCCATTCGGGTCATATAATGCAGGGAAAGGTGGATTGGGATGAAAAAATTTGTCACCGCTATAAACCCTACCTTGTGCATCACAAAATCTTCAAATTGCTTTAATGTGTACTTTTCTTTATTCTTCTTCTTTTTTTGTATTAAAAAACAAAATTGCTTTATTTCACAAGACTGCAATTATAATATTTATACTAAGGTACTAACAGTGTATTAATAGCGTATTTTATACTATCTGAATATATATATATATATACTAGATGCAAGTAACGTGCAATACATGTTTGCTTAGTTTATAT
>CAIGRO010224868.1:0-10331 GCA_903798355.1 Fraxinus baroniana | reverse complement strand
TAACATAAAGTTTGGGGTATTACAGATTATCCAGGTAATGGTTTTGGATTTGGAAAAAGTTGAATTGCAAAGAGAGATCCCTATAGTGATGGTAGCATCTGTTTGGATTGTTGAGTTAGGTGGCTAAGCAGATGTTTGTTGAGTTTTAGCAAATGCCAGGAATTGCTTATAGAGGTCCTGATTAAACGAGACACTTGATCCCTCATCCTTTGCTGACTGATCTCTGTTCACAGCATGTGCAACAGGATTGTTCACCAATGCCTTCAGTCCCTTAGATCCTCTCCAACCTGGGGGAAATCCTATAAGATGAAAGCATTTATCCATAGTATGATTGAAGCATCCACAATGGGTGCATTTTGGTTTCTGTTTGTCTTTCCGAGGTGGAGGATTATTGAATGATCTATGTAACTATCTTGTTGTCAAGGCTGGTGATTCTAAAATTGAATAACTCTGCGGGTCCCTTTGACTTTCTTCTTGAAGCATAAGAGCATAAACTCGAGCCAGTAATGGAAATGGTGAAGTAAGCAATAGTTGGATTCGTAGTGTAGAATATGATTCATTGAATCCTATAAGAAACTTCATGACCGCGTCTGCTTGCTGTGTATCTGATACAGCCTTCAGTATATCACAAGTACAATTGGATAGTTTCCCACAGTTACATTTTGGCAATGATCTGTAGCTGATGTATTCTTCCCAAATGGATTTGAATGAATTGTAATACATGGTGAGACTTTGTGATCCTTGCGAAATAGTAGTGAGGCATTTTTCTAAATGGTATACTCTAGGTCCATCACTTCTGCTGTATCTGGTTTTCAACTCATTCCAAACTTCATATGCTGACGTGATATACAATAGGCTTTGGCGAATTTCTTTACTAATTGAATTCAATACCATGAAAGTACCAAGTTATTTGCTCGAATCCAGTAGCTGTACGTATTACCTAATGATGAACTTGGGGGCTTCAAAGTTCCACCGATAAATCCAGTTTTATTCTTTACACTCAATGCCATGGATATTGCACGACTCCATGATGTGTAATTATCTCCATTAAAAATCTCTAAAAGGATTAGAGCTCTAGGATTATCATTTGGATGCAAATAGTATTGATTGGTTGGATCATTAGCCGAGGGAAGGATACTTTCTAAAGAGTGACTTTCTGAATTCGCCATTTTCTAAATGATAGATGATAAATTTCAGCTAAATTAGCTCTGATACCATGTCAAAATCTTCAGTTGAAGATAGAAAGTGAAACTGCAATTGTAGAGACGGTTGAATTGAAGAAGAGAACGAGAATTTTGGGAATTTCCATTGATCAACAACTTGAAGTAAAATATGACATACATCTGGATATTTATAGACAATTTAAGCTAACTGAGTAACTGTCTAACAACTTGAAGCTAACTGCATTAACTATCCAACTAATTAACAATATCAACCGAAGTAGTTTTGCCTCTAGTTGGTTTCTCCTCTAATTCCCGTTGTTGGTGATTTTCTGTGTCGTAACACTTTCAAATCAGTTTTACAGTGCATAAACGAAGGATGGGACAAGGAGATGGAGTTGAGCTGGTGGCCTTAGATGCCTAATTGCAGAAGGCGCGTTCAGTTTTCTGGTCAATGTGGTGAGGTATTGGTTCCTTTAAATTGATTTTGAAGATTTTGTAGATCAAAAAACTATTGTATGTTTCAATCACTGCGTAAGAGCAGATTAGTAATGTGAGGGATAAAGTATTGCAGAACATAGAATCAAAAATCATGCTTTTTCTTATGATCTGAAGTATGTTTTCATTGGGAGATATCTTAGTATCAGAGGCCAATATAAATAGAAAAACATTAGCAGAAATGAAATTAAATTTGATTTGTTTGTGGACTGAATATGCTGATTGATGGATACAAATGAATTCTTGGTTATGTAAGTATCAATTATGCTAGTCTTAAATCGAATTGATGAAATCTCTTTAACCTCTTCGCTCTATCAATAGGTCTTACAAAATAGAAATTACAACACCAAATTCCATCTAATCACCCTTGCTTACATGCCTAAACGTTCTCGAATGATTCTCCCACAAATCTCTTCTCTCGTCTTGATATTTTCGTCTTGATGAAACTGACTTTGTATAAATCACGTGGATTTACTTTTGATAAACGTGGGAGGAGATGTATTCAATGCAAAAGGCATGATTTTTGTTTCTATGTAGCCCCGTATAAAGTTGAGAATTTTCAGAGCCCCTGTTATTTGTTTAATAGGACTTAGGTGATGGTTTGGTTTCATCTGTAGCACGTGTATTGGAGTCTCAGGCACGGACACGTCACATCTCCGTCCCTTCTCCGGTACGTGTCCCGGTACCTTTATTTTTTTGGATTTTCAACAACTGGAAAAGGTGAAAAATATTAAAAAAATGGAAGGGAAAACTAACCCTACCATGCCAATTTAGCTGGGTTTTGATGTCAATGGCTCCCAAGTTTCATGGGCTCTAGAAGATTTCTGGCATTCGCTGTGAATTTCGTTATCTTGATGGTGCTGCATGGGTTGCTGGAATTTTCTGGTTGTGGAAGACAGAATTTTTAATTTTAAGGGTTTGATAATTTGGTCAAAATGTTTAAAGTGGGTCAAAAATTTTTATGGTGGGTCAATTTTTTTTAAAGTTGGCTTAAAAACACTCTTCTTGCTCAAACTCTATTTTCTTATCCATTTTAACCGCAAACACTACCCATTATAAATATCCAACCCCATGAACGTCCCAAGGTAGGTTGAATCATTAATTTGCCTTAAGAGATCTCATTGTTGAAGATCATAAACACATTCCATTGATTCAACCCCAAAAACTCATAGTTTTATATATTTGATCCCAAAATATTTATTCATATATTTAATTCTATATACTGATCCTTCATTAGTAGAGCTTTGTTGTAAGTCAAGAAATTATACTTTGAAATTTCGTATACATATTTCATGTATCTCTTTCTTCAGCCTACGGATCAAAGTACAAAATGATTTTAGATCAAACACCAAATGAAACCCCATCTTCTCCAATAAGCCTTTAGAGTACAGAAGTTTGGGAAGAGGCACTTGGAGCTCTACCTATACGGAACGAGGTTCAAGTGAAGAACGAGGTTCGTTCTTGGTGATCTACACGGAGAGAAAAGTAGTTCAGAGTTCAGAGAAAAGCTGGTGTGCACAATCGAAGGAGCTCCTCGGTGATTTACAAGTTGGTGATTAGAATCAACTAAGGTTTAGCAGTTTCGGGACCAATTGTAAGTCAACTTTTTTAGTAGATCGTTTTGGCAAGCTTTCCCGGAGATTTTTTTTCTAGTTAGTAATTTTCCTCCATCATGAATTTGGTGTTGCTTTACCTTATTTATTGCTTTTGATTGTTATAAATTGATTGATACTTAATTAAATTGGATTGATTAACTTAATCAACTAGAAACTAATTAATAAGTGACTTATTACTTTTAATTGTTTAGTCCGAAACAAGGATAATTTACAACAAGTTGTATTAGAGCAATACATACTTGGGAAATCTATCAATCTTTTTCATAAAGTAACCTCCAATATTTTAACGTCTAATGTATGCTAATTGAGTGTTAACTCTGTCTATGTTTTCATACATGTGTAAATAAGGGGTTGTTGAACATAGGAGTAAACTACACATTATTGACAATAATTACAAAATTTTGTTGAAATTTATGATGCTAACGGCGATTGAATGTTTCTAATGTAGAAAAATAGAAATCATTTAAACAAATCTCAACTTCATATAAATGTGAGCTTAGTTTTTTATTATTGATTAAAGGGCATGTTTAGCGCATCGTATTAGATCTGATAAAGAATAAAGTAATTCTATTTAATATTTTTCGATGCTTGGTGCAATTAGTATCTAGATTAAATTTATCCGATGTACATATCCTCGTTTATTCACTTATATGTACATGAAATGCTCATAAACAAAAATTTCCCTTATGAGTAAGAATAGGTTTTGAAGAATCGGATGTCGTTTTGGATACCACTTGAAAGTTACGGATTACCAAATTAATGACTACTTAGTTACTGAATGATTATTAATTATTTGTTTTTAGTTTTGACCCTATGTGCGAAATTAATCAATCAAAAGCAACAAGTTACTTTTAATTGTTTCTAGATGGTTAATCAAACAAGTTGATTTCCCTAAATTTGAATACCGTAGTTGTTACGCCTCATTTTTTAGGCTTAAGGGAAAGGTGCCACGTGGTGGACCACATGCCACTTAAAAATATGAGGTCAAAATATGAAGAAATCAAACAAAGCCTAGGTCCTTGTATTGCGAGACCGAAGTCCATGCTGAGGCACTACCTCAAGGACGAGGTGCTACAACTTTGGTTGAACCACTGCCTGGAGAAACAAAGAAAAGAGCTGAAACTCTCCACTTAGAGAACCACCTCAACGACCTGTCTGAGGCTCTCTAACTCATCTGAGGCTCTATGAAGCTCTCCAAAGCTCTAAACCATCTGATGTCATGAAGCCGACGCTGTCTCTTGTAATAGATTTGAAGATCTTTTAGAAGTGTTGATGTGACGTCTGTAATAAAGTTTGTCAGTGTGTCAGCCTATTATGTAGAGCGGCTAACCCCTTATCAATATATTAATTGTAAGAATAGACAATGATGTGACGTCCCAACGGAGGAGATGAGGCCACGTGATTCTAATCCAACGATCACCACGTCGGCCAAGATAGTATAAATTGGGTCTCTTTGTAAGAAAGAGGGGGTTGGATTTTCTTCTAGGCAGTGATATATGAAAAATATACATTTTAATACAAGAGATCTCAATACACATTTTCTATCTATCCTTCCACATATCGTTGATTATTACATTGAATCACTTTGGTAATTTCTTTTCGGCGATCGTTGTTAGTGCGATCGTCTTTGTTTCACATCGCTGGAGCTTGAACATCTTTGTCTCTCATCGTAAAGTGCCTCCCGCTTCATTTTCCATCCATTTACCATTGCTAATTCGGTAAGAACGCGCCGAAATTGCACTTAATGTGCAGGAGTGGGCCCGTCATTTGTTGATTTCATTTTTTGGGGTCAACAGCAGTAATAAAGAAAGCAATAAATAACGAACACCAAAATGATGACGGAGAAACCCAAATTTGGTAAAAACTCTGGGACCAAGCCAATTACCTCTACTATAGATAATACAGAGTGAGTTACAATCAGATGCTATCTAGCCAACTCCACTAGACTTCCCAATGTATTTCATGCTTACTCCAAGATCTTCTACAATTGTCTCTTCCCAGCGGAATTCCAAGAACCTGTTCCAAGGCCTTGTGCTCTTCTTGCGCTTGTAGTCCAATATCTCTCAACCTCCAGCAACCTTTGATAACCAATAAGAAGTAGGTGGTGTTTCTATTTAATGTGTTTGATTTTTTTCGAAACAGGTGGTTATATAATCTCAAGAAGAAAGGATGAATCAGAATGAAAGAATATGTTCTTGGATCTTTAGAGACTAAGATGGGACAATGAAAATAATGAAAGTCACCTTGGAATTTCGTCCAATGACTTGGATATTTATAGGAGAGGGTAATTGGGTTGAATGAACCAGAAAAATCTATTTAAAAATGCAATTTAGGGTTTTTTGTATAAACATGTCACTCGACCTAAACCTCGGCGACAGACGAGCGACAGAGATTCTGTTTTTGTAGCTCGAACAGTGTCCAAGCGATAGAGTAGAGAAAATGCGATGTCGTGATTCTCCTCTTTCCATGCTCGAACCCTTGAAGTCATAACCTAATTTATACAAACTGAACCCTAGGTCCTTAACTTTTACAAAACGTTACAAATTAGTTCTTTTGTCTACATAATTGTCAACACTAAAAACCTAATAAACTCCCCCCTTTGGCATTTTGTGACAAAACTACACAATAAGTCGAGGAACTAAAAAAAGCAAAATCTAAACTACCCAACCTTCATCAAAGTGCATGTCTTTTGCATTTCTTGTTAAACCTGTTTCAGAAATCAACAACTCAAATACCTGAAAGCACATGATACATAAAATATAACAGTTAAACACATGATACCAAAACTAGTTAGATTGAGACGTAACACTAATATTAATCCAAACACCAACAAAAACATTAGCATCACAAAAATTAAAAATTCAACCAGCCAAGTATTATGATATGGAATGCAACGAAATCAATTAATCTCTCCCTAAATCAAAATTCAAAAATGTTAGTTCGCTCTCCTCCCTTTCAATCTCCCCCCAAAATCAAAATTCAAAAAACTTACTTCATTCTCTCATCTCCCCTTTTTTACTAATTTTTCTCTCTCTTCCTTTTTGTCACAAAGGACGAAGGGATAAAAAAAAACTTTAACATATAATCACTCAAAAATGATGTTTTTAGCATGCATATTAGTATAATCAATGTACAGTAAACATTCACTCAAGTTAACATGAAGTAAATTGTATAAATGACCCATATGTATAAAGTGTCACTAATCCTTTGTAAGCGGGACTCCAAACCTTAATTTTGTAAGAAATAACATACTAAAAATCACCGCCAATAAGTATATTCCTCTATTTATGAAAGTCAAACCATTGAAAGCACATTAGAACCTATAAAGAAAATCTCATTTTGTATGGATAATTTCCTTTCTTCCCCTGTGATGTGAACTCAACCAAGAATTGATCTTGGGAACCCACAAATAAGATGGAACTAACCCAAGAAATCTAGAAATCACTTCGCGCAAAGATCAACCCAACCTGTTGTTCAACCCGTATCAAGAACCGAGATTACGAGTAAGAAATCCGACTAGTGATTACCCGGAATAAAAATCGTGAAGTGGGAACGCCACAAAAGGACTGCGAACCTTTTGATAAGTTCAAAGTATAAGTCTTTAAACCACCAAGAATTGGAGGAAAAAAACTCACAAATATGTATATAATTCTCTCAAAAATCAAAAGTCTTTTTCAATGAATAAAAAGATCTTATTTATATGAAACTATGAAAAATCCTATTATCTCTAAGGAAATATAAGATTTTGATTTCCTATTTCTAGTCTAATTTTAACCATCCGCCAAATTTAACAAAATCCTCTAATTACATAATTTATCTCTAAGGAAAGATAAGATTTTGATTTCCTAGTTCTAGTCTAATTCTAATCATCCCAAATTTAACAAAATCCTCTAATTACATAAGGAATCCCTCTAAGATATTATATTCGCATTCCTTTTGGAAAATAGGTATAGTCTTCCAAGCCTTCCTTCACAAAAATCCAGCCTATTAGTCTTTGGCCGTTCGGGTCAGTAAGATGTGCCCACAACTTAAGTAAAGTTCGCTTCAGCAATGTGCACTTTTTCTTTTTAAGTAAGGCGTGCCCACGCCTTAAGTAAAGTTCACTTCAGCATTTTGCACCTTTTCTTTTTCTTTCCGGCCCTTAACCATAACATGAAACTCGTCCATTGGCTTGTCAACTCCGTCCCCGAACCCAACCTTTACTATTCTCAATGAACTTCGATTCTTTGTCCGCTTGATGCCTGAAATGGATCACATCATCCCCTCTCTCTTCGAAAGGATTCCACCTCGAATCCGAACCTGCATCAAATAAAGCAACATTTGCAACATCGAAAATGTTAATTATTACAGACTTACCCATCAAAAGTAAATTGTAGCCATCATTCTCATTCAAAGCAATGGAATTACATGGTCCATTTTCCCTAAGATGTAGTTTGGACCTCCTTTGAATTCGTATCCACCTCGTACGTATCATCACATGTGTCTCACAAATTCCAACACTAACACCAATAGATGAAAATATTAAATTGAACAAGATTAGTGACTTAGAATCATTTGTCAAATTGGAATGCGGAATGTGATTAGTAGACTTTAAATTCACTCCTAACACACTCCATAATTCCAACCTAAGACATGTAATACTATTGTAATTAAAATAAAAGCATTCGTGAACCCAGTCAACAATAATGCATTCTAATTGCCTAGCATATATGATTAACTCCCTGTGATATGCTAGAATTTCATCATGTAGTAAATGCATATCATAAACAAACAAGAAATTTTCCATACACACAAACTCGTAACCTAATCTAAGTATAGGGATTTGATATGTTACCATGACGTGGTCCCTTATATCCTCCTTGTTACTCACCAGATTGTTCATGTGATTTACAACATATGGATAGTTAAGGTATGGCATACTACGAATTATTCCGCCATGGAATGATTCCTTGTCATCCTACAAAAGAGAATTATCTAAATTTGAGAGGGGATTGTTAGTTCTCACTAAAATCCTCTCACACTTGACTTTTCTTGCGTATAAGCTTACTTTGTTATTTTCTCTCCTCTCTTTTCTTTCTTGTGGCTTTACTCTTTTTCCCTCACTCTCAGCCACCTTACTTTCTTCTCTGTTGCTATCCTTTTTTCACTCTTTATTTTTATTCTCTTGCTCTTTTCAATTTTAGTTGGTCCTCATGGACCTGCTGTGGTGTCAAAGGCACAAGTGTGATAGCTCTTCCATCCTTTACCAAGTTGTAACGATTTGTGAATTCTTCATGCTTCACTCTCCTATCATACTGTCATGGCCTACCCAACAAATGATGTTATGTATGCATTGGAACCACATCACACAACACCTCATCATTATACCTCCCAATGTTGAAATTCACCAAAGCCCTCTTGGTAACTCGGATCTCTCCACAATTATTCAATCACTCCAATTTGTGTGGTTGTGGATGCCTCATAAGAGGTAACCCCAACTCCTCTACAAGGGTCGTGCTAGCCACGTTTGTACAGCTCCCACCGTCTATAATCAAACTGTAAACCTTATTTTTAATATGACTCTTAGTGTGAAACAAATTCTCCCGTTGCTGCTCATCATCATACACCTTCTTTTACGTGGTAAGAGCACGCATCACCACTAATGACTATGCAATCGGGTACTCCACACACGTTTTACCTTTAACATCCTCCAACTCAGTACTGTCACTCCCACTCCCATCATCCTAGTCAATCTCTCAATTTTTTCGAAAAATCACCACCCGTCGATTTGAACACTGTGAAGCTATATGTCCTGAACCCAAACACTTGAAACATTTAATATCCCTCGACCTACTAGCTTGATTTTCAATGTTTGGTTTTTTATTCACCTCCTCCTTAACCTTAGGTACTTCAACCTTTCTCCTGGTCTCTACCCGATCATTCCTATCACCACTATTCCATTTGGGTTCCGTATTAAACCTAGCTACCCCCTTTTCGTCCGAGTGGCCTCTCCACCTTTATAGCCACGTGCACCAAGTACTCCAACTCCAGATAGTACTGTAACTCTACTATGTTAGCAATATCCACATTCAACCCATTCAGAAACCTAGTCATGGTGGCCTCCTGATCCTCATCTACTTTCGCTCTAATCATCGCCACCTCCATCTCCTTATATTAATCTCCTTATTGTAATTTATGATAAAGATCCCGGTAATAATGTCTAGGTACAAACCGTTTTCTCATGCAAGCCTTCAACTCTCCCCACGTCTCAATTGGCCTATACAAATTCCTCCTACGGCTAATCACCAACGAATCCCACCAAATTATAGCATAATCATTGAATTCCACTATAGCTAACTTCAATTTGCTCTCCTCTGAGTAATTATGGCAATCAAACACCAATTCCACCTTCTTTTCTCATTCTAAGTAAGCTTCAGGTTCACTCCGACCTTGAAAAGCTACAATGTTCAGTTTGATGCTCCCCAAATTTCCATCAACCCCTCGATCAAACCTACCTACTGTAGTTCTCATTCGTCCCATATCAATTTCCAAATAATAATCATCACTTCCTACACTCACCGCCTCATCTTTCCCATCAAATTTAATCATAAGATCCCGTCCTCGCCTATCTCCTCTACCCCCATGANTTTCCAAATAATAATCATCACTTCCTACACTCACCGCCTCATCTTTCCCATCAAATTTAATCATAAGATCCCGTCCTCGCCTATCTCCTCTACCCCCATGAGGAATCCTTTGGGACGTCCCTAATTCCTGACTCCCAATCAAAGTTTCATGCCTAGCTACATCACCACTAATAGGTTCAACAACCAAACCTTACTGACCAAACTTGTGGTGTATAGTCTGCACACTATCCATAAACTCCGTATAAAACCCCTTCGATATCGTCTCTTCCTCGCCTTTACTCATATGTTCCCTTTTTTCGCAAATAACTAAAGAACAAGAATTAAATAAAAATGAATAAAAGAAAGCAAAATAGTTTACCTCACGTGTTTGCACTCGTGTATCAATCAAGATTGGCTTTTACCCGATAATGACCTCACCACTCTGCCTTTTA
>CAIGRO010224855.1:0-18617 GCA_903798355.1 Fraxinus baroniana | reverse complement strand
CGCCATTGATGATGCTTCAAGTCCTTACTACCTTCATCATTCAGACAGCCCAGGCTTAGTTCTGGTTTCTCAGCCATTGACTGGCGAGATTATACCTCGTGGAGTCGCGCCATGTCAATAGCGCTTTCAGTGAAGAATAAAATTGGTTTCATCGATGGATCTGTCACTAGGCCTGAAGAAAATGAAGATCTCCTCAGGTCTTGGATTCGGAACAACAATATTGTCATCTCATGGATACTAAATTCAGTTTCGAAGGAAATTTCAGCTAGCATTATATACTCAGACTCTGCTTATGAGATTTGGCTTGATCTCAAGGAACGATTCCAACAGAGGAACGGTCCTCGTATATTCCAATTGAGAAGGGATTTAATGAACCACACACAGGGTCAATTATCTGTTGGTGCTTATTTTACTAAGCTCAAAACCATCTGGGAGGAGCTAAGCAATTATCGGCCTGCTTGTTCATGCGGAAAGTGCAGTTGTGGAGGAAACAAGAAACTGGCTGAACATTGTCATATGGAATATGTAATGTCGTTTTTGATGGGTTTAAATGATTCATATGCCCAAGTTAGAGGACAATTGTTACTCATGGATCCTATTCCATCGATTAACAAAGTGTTTTCACTCATATCTCAAGAGGAGCATCAAAGATCTATAAGTGTAACTGCTGGAGCTACTGAGTCATTGGCATTTTTTTCCAGAAATGAGAATAAAAGAGCTAATCCGGGGCAAAACTATAGCAGATTTCAGAGAAGGGAGAGGCCTGTTTGTACTTACTGTGGAGGTCTTGGTCATGTGGTTGACAAATGCTACAAACTTCATGGTTTTCCACCTGGATACAGATCATCAAAACCGAAGCCAAATTCAACAAATCTGATAGAGTCCAGTGGAAGCAATCAATCAGGTTATAATGCTCAATCTATTAATGCTGTTGCTAATCAGATCTCTGGTTCTATTTCAGATCAGCATGTTGGCAATGTTGGAAGCTTCGTACAGAATTTAAATTCTGATCAATACCAACATCTAATGAACCTATTGAGTACACACCTCTCAGATGCTAAATTGGAAAAAGAGGATGCAAAATCCAGTCATGAATCAGGTACTTGCCTTTCTGTTTCTATCACTCAAATCAGTTCCCCTACACATTGGGTTCTTGACTCAGGAGCCACAAGCCATGTTTGTTTCAATCGTGCCTCATTTCAAAAGTTGAAGGCCGTGCAGAACATTTATATCACACTGCCTAATCATATCAGAATTCAAGTAAAATTTGCTGGAACTGTTAGATTAACATCTGAGTTAACACTTGAAGATGTACTATTCGTGCCTCAATTCAAATTCAACCTATTATCTATCAGTTCTATGACAAGGAATTCAAACATGAATGTCAGTTTTTTCACGGATCATTGTGTAATTCAGGACATGTGCAGCTTGAGGATGATTGGCAGGGCTAGGAGAGTTGATGGCCTTTATATCATTGATGCAGAATGTGATGAAGCGAAGGATAAATGTAATTCATCCGTTGACATTTGTAAACCTGTTTTTTCTGTATGGAATTCAGTGTCTCCACACATTTGGCATAGTCGACTTGGCCATTTGTCTTTTAAAACGCTGGAAATTCTGAAAGAACAGCTTAAATTCAAGAGTGAAAAATGTTTTGAACCTTGTTATATATGTCCCTTAGCTAAACAGAGAAGGCTGTCATTTGTATCAAATAACAATTTGTCTGCTAATGCATTTGATCTCATCCACTGTGATACTTGGGGCCCATACAATTCGCCAACACGTGAAGGTCACAGATACTTTCTCACTTTAGTTGATGATTGCACCAGGTTTACTTGGGTCTATTTAATGAAACAAAAGTCTGATGTTCATCACATAATTCCCAAGTTTTTCAGTTTTGTTGAGACACAATTTAACACAGTCATTAAAGCCTTCAGATCAGATAATGCTCCTGAATTACAATTCAAAGAATATTTTGGTTCAAAGGGTGTTTTTCATCAATTTTCTTGCGTGGAAAGACCTGAGCAGAACTCAGTAGTTGAAAGGAAACATCAGCATTTGCTTAATGTCGCGAGGGCGTTATTTTTTCAGGCTCAGGTTCCCATATCCTTCTGGGGTGATTGTGTTCTTACTGCAACATTTTTGATCAATAGAACTCCTTCCAAAATCTTGCAAAACAGAACACCATATTCTTTACTCTATAAATCTCCTGTTGATTACAATTTTTTTAGGGTCTTTGGGAGTTTATGCTTTGCATCTACTCTCCCCTCTCATCGTCTAAAGTTCCAACCTAGAGCCAGGGTCTGTGTTTTTGTCGGGTATCACCCTGGTGTTAAGGGTTATAGGTTATATGATATTGAATCTAAGAATTTTTTTACCTCCAGAGATGTTATTTTTCATGAGCATATTTTTCCCTTTCATTCCATTGCTAAATCTGGTGATTTCATCGACCATTTTCCTCACTTAGTTCTACCTACTCCTCTCCCAGATAATCCCTTTATTTCATCAGATTCCCATAATTGTTCTACACCTTCAGTTCATGTTGCAAATACTCCTTCTCAAAATCTTGATTCCTTTTCACATTCTCCAGTTCAACCTATTATACCCACTTCTGCAGATAATGATGCTGCTTCATCTCTTATTCCTACCATTCCTCCTATCAGACGATCCCTTCGACATAACAAACCCCCATCTTACTTAAAAGATTTTCATTGCAACCTTTTATCTCACATTGATTCTTATACAGATCGTAATTCTTACCCTTTTCCTCTAAGTGATTACATCACTTATGAAAAATTCTGTTCATCTCATAATCATCTTCTTCTCAACATTTCATCAAACACTGAGCCTCAACATTACCACCAAGCAGTACAACACACCCATTGGAAGGATGCCATGGCTGCTGAGTTAGCTGCCATGGAGCAGAATAAAACATGGTCCATTACCACACTACCTGAAGGAAAGCATTCAATAGGATGCAAATGGGTTTACAAAGTTAAGTACAAATCTGATGGAACCATTGATCGTTTTAAGGCACGATTGGTCGCAAAAGGATATACTCAACTTGAGGGCCTCGATTTTCTGGAAACATACTCTCCAGTGGCGAAATTAGTGACTGTGAAGCTTTTATTAGCTGTTGCTGCTATAAATCGTTGGCATATTATTCAGTTGGACGTCAACAACGCGTTTCTTCATGGTGACTTGTTTGAAGAAATTTATATGGACCTACCATTGGGTTATACTCCTTCCTTCCATTCTGATAAACAGGGGGAGCGTCTAGTGTGCAAACTACATAAGTCCATTTATGGCCTAAAACAGGCATCACGACAGTGGTTTTCGAAGTTCTCTCATGCCCTCTTGCTCCTAGGATTTCAGCAATCAAAGTCTGACTATTCATTGTTCACTAAGGGGACTGGCAATGAGTTTGTTGCTCTCCTTGTGTATGTTGATGACATAGTCATCACTGGGTCCAATTTAGGGATTATTAATGATTTAAAGTCAGTTTTGCATCACAAGTTTAAGCTAAAGGATCTGGGGAGGCTCAAGTACTTTCTTGGCTTAGAGATTGCTAGATCTCACCACGGTATTGTTTTATCTCAACGGCATTATGCTCTTCAATTACTGGAAGATACGGGATTTCTCGCTTGCAAGCCTGTTTCGTTACCTATGGATCCCAAAGTTCGATTGAACTCCTTTGAGGGGGAGTTGCTGAAGGATGGATCTATGTATAGAAGGTTGGTTGGGAGATTACTATATCTTACCATATCTAGACCAGATATTACGTTTGCAGTGCATAAGCTCAGTCAATATGTGTCTCAGCCTAGAAAACCTCACTTAACAGCAGTCCATCATCTGCTTCAATACATTAAGGGTACTCCAGGTCAAGGTCTTTTGTTTTCTGCTGAATCCTCATTACAGTTGCGTGCCTTTGCTGATGCAGATTGGGGATCATGCTTAGATTCAAGAAAATCTATTACAGGTTTTTGTGTTTTCCTTGGGGATTCTATGGTATCTTGGAAAGCCAAGAAACAGAGTACGGTGTCTAGATCATCAGCAGAAGCTGAGTATCGAGCATTAGCTTCTACTGCTAGTGAACTTATGTGGATTCACCAGTTGTTGCTTGATCTACATATAAACTCCAAGATTCCTGCTTTAATATTTTGTGACAACCAGGCAGCCATTCACATTGCCACCAATCCTATCTTCCACGAGAGGACCAAGCATATAGAAATAGACTGTCATTTTGTGAGAGACAAAATCAGTGATGGCTTCATCAAGTTGATGCCGGTCAGAAGTAATAACCAGTTGGCTGATATCTTTACAAAACCGTTACCAGCATCTACTTTGTTTCCATTGTTATCCAAGATGGCTGTTATTGATTTACACCGTCCATCTTGAGGGGGAGTTTCAGAGTCAATAGAAGCTACTGGAAGTTGAATATTAGGCGCCAAAGTTAGTTAGGTTGTTGTGCTGTCGTTAGGAGTAGTTCCCGCCAAAACTCGTTTAGTTTGTTGTTTATATTGTAAAAACATTTCATTTTACACAAGTAGAAATACAGATTTCTGATTTCCAATATTCTCTCAATTCTCCAATATATATTGTTCGTAAGCGATGAAATTATTAATGTTAGACTTGTTATTATTTGCGATATGATCAAGAGTCAAGACTAGTGATTCATAACTACAGAAGCACCTCTCCACCGGCCCTCTCTGAGCTGTCGATGAAATATTTTTGTGTTTCTTTAGTCCGCTAAAACGTTGTAAATCTAGGTTGTGAAGACTATTGTATTGCCTGATGCTTCAGTCTCGCTGGACGTGTGAGAATATTAAATAGTTCAAATGGAGAATTTTCAGCAAAGGAATGTAAGCATCAGCTCAAAATTCTCTCTCTCTCTCTCTCTCTCACACACACACACACACACACACACATTTAAAGAGATAAATTAGAGGAAACTATTCTTTTAGGTTTTCATAAATTAAAAAAAAAAAAAAAAGGTATTTTGTTGGTTTTTATTTTGTCCCCAATTTTGTTAGTTGCGGTAATGTATATTCGGTTTTTGAATTTTGAAATTCAAATTATATAAAATGGAATTCTTACGGCTTCAATATTTATTTAGGGAAATACTTGTTTGTTTCATTCT
Organism: Fraxinus baroniana; assembly: GCA_903798355.1. Classification (NCBI taxonomy): domain Eukaryota; kingdom Viridiplantae; phylum Streptophyta; class Magnoliopsida; order Lamiales; family Oleaceae; genus Fraxinus; species Fraxinus baroniana. The sequence continues at coordinate 13,477 of CAIGRO010224855.1, read as the reverse complement.
TCAGTCATTTTGAGAGGCTACAAGACTACATGCATAATTGTCGTCACACATAATAAAGCCACAATTTCGTGTATCACAATTTCGCATGTCATGTACGTTACATTTGACAGTTTTGGGAACAATATAAATGGTACAATCATTTAATTGTATAAAATCACTGATCGTATATGCTTAACATTGATGGTTACATATAACTTTTAATATGAATTTTATATTGTTCGAACAACATATATATACATCCATAGAACAACAGTAAAAAGATGTAAGAATACATTTATGATTTCCAAATGCCTCCCAACTATGACAGTCGTAGTGGTGGTTATGACCTATTACGACATGTAAAATTGTGATTCTGGAAAATATGTGGAGAAAATTATGAATTTATGGAAATAAAACAACAATCTCCCTTCTCTGGAATAGGAAATAGGGAAAAAATACCAACTCTTGATCCACCACTAAAACCATCGAAAAACACCACCACAATCGGTTTCATCACACCAACATCCAGTACACCACTCCAACGAACAGCAGTAGATTTGGAAGAAATTATATCGGATCTGCAATGAAAAATGTGATGCACGGATTTCGGTGCACCTGATTCTGCACCTTTCGATTAGAAGCCCCCCAAAACCCCTAAAGTGGTGTTGGCGGAGTCCAATTTGGTTGGAATCATAACTCAGGAAAACTTATGGCCGAATTCTAATTTCACAATTAATCCTAATCTGGACCCCATCTTGGAACACACGCCACACCAGCATATTATCCATCAAATTCCGGATCTATGCTAAAAAAATTACCCAATTCCGACGTTGGACGCGCCCAGGAAAGCTAAAATTGTAAATGGATAATTCGTTGAAAAACTGCAAAATTTTAATCGGTGCAGACCTATAACCAGGACACACGCCATACTGCCATGATACGGGTAGAATTCCACTTCAGACTATTAAAAATCAGAATTTTTTGGCACTAGACAATGGCGGCCGCTGACACATGGGTTGTGGCACATGGGGCCCAAACGTCTCCTCCAAAAAAGATAATCTTCTAGATGTTATTTCGAGTCCAGTTCTATCATTGAATTTGCCACACGAGGTCCCTTCATTGCCCAATCAAGCTCGAAAGTCATGCCGCGACATTTTTAGATAGAACTATTATTTCTAAGACCGAGCGTAGCTAGAGGAAGTCATTTGCATCCATTCTTCAGGCACCATAGGACTCTATTGATCATAAGTTTGTTGCTAAGGAACCTTCTATGCATTTGGAAGAGCCAGATGTCGTGTTTACTAACAAAGAGGAGGTACTTCTTTCTAAGCCATGCAATTCAAACTTGTTGGCAAATCCTCCCGTCGTAAGCTCTCGATGATCAAGGTACGTGAAAGTTGTCACAAGTTTGGTTTCTACGATGATTTTATGATTGGTTTGATTGATGCTAGTCACATACTTGTACACTTATCACATGAGGATGATTATTCACAACTTTTTCTAAAGTTCTCTTAGCATATTAATGGTTGTCACATGTGTGTGTGATTAAGTGGCCACCTAGTTTTAGCCTCTGGCATGAGACCCCATTGTTCCTGCTTGGGCTTCGTTTCCATTGCTTCCCATACATTTTTTAGCTAAGAGCAGTTTATTTGCCTTAGCTAAGGCTATTGGTGTACCATTACGCATTGATGAGGCTACTTCAGACTTACACGATTAATCTCGAGTATGTTCTCCCTGATCGTATTTGAATTGACAAAGATAAGCTCGGTGGGTACTAGCAAAATGTCTTATATGACACGAAGCCAGAGTATTGTTTCAGATACAGACATTCAGGGCTTGTTGATGAGCATTGTTTGGTTGGGACACATCTAGCTCCACCCCATGTTGCCCCGTTGTACCTTACTTCTAGGCCCACTATTGATCAGGCTAATGACAAGGGTAAGGGGAAGGAGTTGTTGGTCAAGCCTCCTAAGTAGTGGGTACCAGTTCGTAGAGGTCCAAAGAGATAGCATGCAACTAGTACACCTGGATACAAATTCGGTCTTTTTTTTCACCTGTAGCTCCATTAGCTATTGTAGCTCCATCAGTGGCTATTAGCATACATACTCAGGTTCCTCCGATGGATCATTCAGTTACTACAGCTCCTACAGTTATTATCTCATCTTTTTCTCATACCAAGACTATGCAGCCATTGATACCTTATACAATTGCTCCTCTATTGGTTTCTCAGAAGGCTGTTGTACCAGTTTCCACTTCATATTTTGATCTGTTGTCGAATAATATGCTTCAGAGGCCACAGATACCAGTTGACTTAGTGGGTACATATACTTTTACGTCCTTATGAGTGTCATTATATGAAATGTGATAGGTATGCTAGTATAGTTACTTGTAGGCACCTGAGAAGACTCATTAAGCTTCATCTTATCTTGGTTATCTTGTAGCCTTTTTATTCATCAGGAGAGATTTAATCTACTCGACGTTATCTACACTTCGACACATGATTCATAATGAGTCGAATAAGATTTGGTGTTTCCGGAATGTAGGGACTATTATTACTTCACTTGTTGATCATCCCCAGTTCTTTCACGTTATGTGGTAGGGTCTTTACCACATTTCGCTTACTATAGATGGCACAGGGCTACTTGGGGAGACTTTAATGTGATTGCACATGATGGTGAGCGCCCTGACCACAATACTCATGATCGAGCTACCACTACCTTCTTTAATTTGATACTAGATTGTAGGTTGGAAGATGTCGAATTTCTAGAAATCAGTTTACATGGTCAAATGGTTAAGTTAGGAAGAGATTGGACAAAGTACTGATTAATTCAACAGCTGTATCTTTCTATCAACAGCTTACAGTAAGGAATCTGAATTGGACTTTCTCTAATGATGATGGCTTGATATTTTGGATTCATCAACGTATAGACCAAGCACCATTATTTTTAAACACTCGTCTCTCATAAGTGGCCATTCCCTACTCATCTCACGAGAATGGTTGCTCTCTGGAATAAGTTCTTCAAGTTGAAATAGGGTCTGTGTTGGTAGAATTATCGTGTATTCAGTGATATATTTCAACGGGTGAGCGAGTCTAAGGTTAGGGTTGATGAGGCAGAGATAGAATGTGATAGGGACCCCTACACCAGAGCATCGTGATTTTCTTCATTATGCAAGGCAGTTCTCCAGACCTTATCTATTGAGGAGAGCTTTTGGAAGTAAAAATTCACTTCATGTTGGGTACGTGAGGAGGATCACAATACTCGATCACTTTATACGATGGCTCAAGGATGCCGTATACGATCATGCATCAAGTCCCAATCAAGAGAAGTTAGACTCTACTCTGAAGATATTCAGAGCTCGATTGTCTCATTCTACGAGGATCTAGGGATGGCAAAAAAGCTCGGACTCAGCTTGAAAAAAGCCCGAGTCGGGCCCGGCTCGGGCTCGGTTCCACCGAGCCTCATTTTGAAGAGTCGGCCTGAGCCGGGCCGGCCCGTGTGGCTCGGGTCGGCCCTAAAAAAAAACTACAAAAATTTGTTAACTTATTCTTCTCATCATGAAACCAATAAACTAATTATAAGTGACAAATTTATCTCATAATTTATTATATAGATTTTTTGGAAAATAGGTGATATTTGTTTGTTTAATATTTATTGCATTATTAGTTTATTACTGTTTCATTTCTTTAAAACTCGAAGTGCCTAAATATTTAAAGTAAACATTTTCTTATTTACACAAATGTTTATTATTCTATATTGAGTTAAACTATTAGTGATATATATGTTTGATTACATTTAAAAATTGAGCTAATTTCATCAATGGCCATTAAAATTTGTAAGAAAATTTAAATCGATCATTAAAAATATTTCTTACTTTGTTATAATGGATAGTTATTTATAAATCTAATATGTTATCCAACATTAGACTATAAGGTGCCAAAAAAAAGAATCGAGCCTGCTCGGGCCGAGCCTCATTTTTTTTGGCCGGACTCGGCTCATCTCGGGTCCAAAAAAGCTTGGGCTCCGCTCGAGCTTTTTTCCGACTCGGCTCGTTGACATAGCTACACGGATCTCTTATTTGTTCATTCACTGCATGTGGACCCCAACTGTCTAGATATTATTCCTAAACTAGTGACAGAAGCAAATAACATGACACTCAACCACCCCTTTTATTCATGAGATACGGAACGCGGTTTCCAGTATTGAAGCTAGCAATGTCACAAACCCAGATGGATTCTCATATTTATTTTTCCAACATTGTTGGGATATTATTCAGGAATATGTATATATGGATGTCTTGAATTTCTTTTGATGGTGGTCATCTATCCCAAGTGTTTACGGCTACTTCTATTGTCTTGCTTTCAAAGAGAGTGTGCTTACATATGGACAAATTTTAGACCAATCAACTTATACATGATGTCCAACAAGCTTATCACTAAGCTGTTGAACACTTGTTTGAGTTCAATTCTGCCTCGCATTATATCTCCACAACGTAGCGGTTTCATCCATGGTCGACTAATTGGATAACTTTCTATTGACTCGGGAGCTTCTCCACACATTGGACGATAGAGCAAGCAGGGAGAATATTATGATGAAGCTTGACATGGCTAAAGTATATGATCGCATGGATTGAGATCTCATCTACTTTATATTGGAAGCATTCAAATTTGATTAGATCTGAGTTGACCGAATCAGACGGTACATTTCAAAGTGTCATTTCTCAGTGCTCCTGAATGACCATCCATTTGGCTTCTTTCCATCCTCACTAGGAGTTTGATAGGATGATCCTACCTCTCCATCCTTATTCATCATTGTTACAGACTACTTTTTCTCTCCTACTCTTTCAGCAGTTTCAAACATACCCTAGTATGGGTTATCGACATAGAGGTACCACACTTATCTTTGCCTTTTACTTGTTGGTGACATTATTTTATTCCCCAACAGCCAGAAATAGTCTATCAAGAAAGTACTTGGCTGTTTGGAGCATTATAAAAGTGTTTTTGGTCAGTTGGTGAGTAGGAACAAGAGTGGTCTTATGCTACCTAGATAGGCATCCATCGACCAGTTCAGGAGATTGGAAAACTTGATTGGACTCAGACATCAGTAACAGTCATTCACCTACCTAGGGGTCCTCTTATATAAGGGCGCCAGAGGTCCTTCTTATTCGATGACCTTATCTAGAATATCTGGAGCAAGATTTCATGTTGGGCTTCATGATTATTACTACTTTTCTGAGGTCCGTATTTTTCTCTATACCCTTGTATCTTTTTCAGATTATCCATCCTTTCAAGGCAATACTAAAGAAGTTGGAGAGAATTTTTTGTGATTCATTTGGGATTTCAAGGATCAAGAGCAGCGTCTACACTAGAGGAGATGGAAAGATATTTCCCTTCCTACTGATGAGGGTGATTAGGTTTCAGGAGACTATGGGATGTGGTTGACATTTTTTCCATGAAGCATTGGTGGTTATTTCGTTCTCAGAGAACATTATGGGATAATTGTTTTATTGGGCAAATATTCTATAGGGACATGTCCTTCATTTGTAACAACTTCCCATTCAGCCTCTCATGTTTGGAAAAGGCTAAAGTAGGTGATCAAGCCACACATTGTGGACATTTTAGAGCTGGTTAGATATCTTACGGCATGATTGTTCGTTGGGTAATACTATTCTAGCGTCCTTATTCTCACAAGGCAGCACACGTCTGCGAGAGTGCATGACTTATATGATTATATTGGTTGGGATATTAGACGGCGACTAAAATGCTCTTGCACCACTTATGCATAACAGATTAGGGTTATGCCTTTATGCATTGATGTCCCAGATTAGATAGTTTGGGGACAAAAATGATGGTAGCTTTGCTACCAAATCTACTTGGTAGTTAGTTTAATCGGGACTCCTAATTCAAAATTCATAGCGACTGATGTTGAGCACTATTATACCTACTAAGGTGTCCTTATTTCATTGCAAATTGTGGCGATATTTGATTCCAGTTGATATGGTTGTCCAAAGGATGATTGGCTTCCACATGGCTTCCCGATGCCAGTATTGTTCGGAGATTGAGACTATCATACACATGATGTGTGATAGCTAACCAGGTATGGTAGCACTTTGACGATATTTTTCAAATATCTATGCAGTCAAGTGAGGGAGTCAAACATCAGTTTTAGAGATGGTGATATTCTGGTTAGCATGTTCGTTATGGTTACATTCGTACTATCATCTCTTTATTGATTTTCTAGTTACTATGGACCGAAAGGAATGACGCGAAGCATAAGTATATTCACATGATTACTAGATGGATTATCTAGAGAGTCTATGACATGATTTCATTTCTACATACATGTTGGTTGTATCGACCTATACATTGGTGAGAAATTTAGCTCTTGCTCCCCTATTCGGTATCTATATGACCTTTCTTCTCCATCACTGCCTATATTGGTTCTTTGGTGTACTCTATCGGTGGGATCTTACAAGATTAAAACTAATGGATGTTTCAATGATGGATTTGCTAATGGTGGGGCATTATAGGGGACCAAGCTAGAAAGAGTCTTCTCCCTATGGTGCTTGCGTTATTCTAACCATATTGGATGTGATTTATTTTTGCCAAATGACTTAGGATTTCAGATATTTAAGTTGAGACTGACACAACTGTAGCTATTTACTGCATCACTAGGAGTGGAGGACCATGGACGATTCATAGTACTCTCAGGCATATTAGACACGTCTATTTTGATCATCATATTATTTTCCACATCTATCTAGAAGAGAACCAAACCAGGTTTCAGATTCACTTGTCTCAAAGGGCTGGGACAATTGTTACTACTAGGAGTATAGACCACATGACCTTTATCGACGGCTCAGGGCACTTGTGCAGATTGATAGTTGTGGATTGCCTAGTTTTAGAGGTTTGTAATTTATGCCTCATTTGCTCTCATTGTATATGGAGTAGTACTCCTCTTGCTTTTTTACTACTTTTACTACATTTGGTGCTTTGTTGCTTTCTACTCAGGTTTATGGCCACCTGCTACCTTGTAGTCTCATATTTTTGATTATATATACGAATGGAAAATCTTAACCCCCATCGACCTTCCTTGGTGGAGCCTAAAAACTCATTAACGATGTATGAATGTCTTTGATATAAAAAATGAATTTATGGAAACATGATTTATTATTTCCTTATTCTCAAAGATGTTAAAATGGGGGAGACAATAACTGTTAATCTTTTTTAAGGGAAAGAATATGAGAAGAGATGAAAATTAATTATCCTTTAACTCTGATATTTCTGAAAGTAATCTTAAAGCATTGTACTTATGACTTTTTCCATATAAATATGTGGTCTTTTCATATATATCCAATATTTTTTTACCTCATCTCATTTTTATTGGTTCTGAGAGAGAAATCCAAGGATACCAAATTCGGAAAAATCTCACAACTCAAATTAAAAAAGACATTGGTAGTCTACGGTTTGCTTTAAGCTTTATGAAACAAGATTATGTCCTAACAAATTGAACGTCTATCATCAACACAACATGCACAGACGGCATCGCTGAAGCCATAGTGTTTAAGTTTTGGGAATGAGAGATGAATGCCCTCAATAACGGTACCTTTAAGATAGAGAAGAAGTTTCTCACATGCTTGGCAGTGAAGATTTGTAGGATTTTGCAATAATTGGCTTAATTTGTCGATAATTTAGGAAATACCTAGCCTGGTAAGTGCGAGATACTGTAATGTACCTACTATCACTGTTGAACCAAGGAATACGCCTCGCAACCTTTGCCCTAGTCTGGCGAAGTGAATATAGCACAAGAAGGAACTGAAGGCTTAAGAAGTGCGCCCCAAATAAGCTAGCATCCTCCCATATCGAAGCTAACAACTAAATACAAAGCATGATTCTTGTAACAAAATAAGTTACTAGGAGACCAATAAGTATCCTTCATTTGTCATCCTCCAGGAAAAAAAAAACCAAACTATCCTAAGGTTTGGAAGAAAATCTATAAATACCCCCTCATTTGAAAAGAAAGGCATGCAATTCAAATATATCCTCCCAGATAGCTATTTTACTTCTTGCTCCTGCTTGAGCATCTAAAATAGTGAGTTCAGAAAGTGAAAGTCATAGCTAGGTGAGTAGGATTTGTTGACTTGATTTCTATCATCAACAAATGGCACCCTCGATGGGAAACATGAACAACATAGACCACAAATTTCCATGTTCAAGTTGAGAAATACCTAAAATCAAAGGAAATGAAACGAACAATGAGAAATCAAGCATTACCTGCAATACCGAAGAACGAGAGAATCCAAAAAATAATAGTGTTCAAGCTAATAAATGAGTAAATCCGACAGGGGAGACCATCCGAAAGATGGCCAAATATCTAAAAGGTCTAATGGTAGAATTCGTTGCTTTGTGTACGAAGATATGGAACCTGAAAGGTAGGCATACGGAAAAAGGTAAACTTATAGGTAATACACAATTCTTAACCTCGTCAATTGCATCTATCAAACCTAGAATTGGAATTTCAAGTGTTGAAGATGAGGTGGTCATGATCCATGCAGTAATAGCGGGTGAGTGTTTTCATCGCATACTCCTGGACAATGAAAATACAAAAAATGTGCTATACGGTTCAGCATTTGATTGATTAGGTGCAAAAGAATAACCCTCGAATTCCTATGTCAAATCTTCACCGCTTAACTGGAAGAAGCCAAGTCATTCGTGGATAGGCAACTCTATTAGTGAAAATAGGAAAGGAGCCCCATGCCTATCAAGGATACATGAGTTTTTACATTATCAATGGTAAATCTATATACGACGAATTCCTTGGATAACCTTGCCTTGAAGTAGGCAAACAAAAGCATCTCTCTCCATCATTCACATGAGATATTCTACTAATAAAGGCGAAATGTCTTTGAAGCAAAATTAAGGAATATTGCACATGAATTGTAAAAGCAATAAGAAAGTCTCCTCCTAGGAATATTGTTGTTGTTGTTGAAACAAGTAACCCAGGGATAAACTAAAAATTGATGACTCTATCAACCCTCACATAACTAATTGTACATCAAAAACGACATTGTTCAAAGAGCTATAAAGTTTTTCCATTAGCTCAAAAGATACGAACAAAGCTCTAAAAAATTAGTAAAGAACTAAGCAAACTTATGAAAGACTTGCTGAAAAACTTCCTAGTCGCGAATCTAGATGTGTCGCTTGGAAGCATGCGGACATGATAAGAATCAATCCTAAAGCTGCGTCTCACGCCTTGAAGCTCGATCCTAAGATCAAGCCTAGATACAAAGGCGTCGACCAATGAGCATCGAAAAATATGAGGTACTAAAAAGCGAAGTAGATAAGCTATTGGAGATTGCTTTTTTCACGAAGCTCACTACTCAGACTGGGTATATAATTCGGTCTTAGTACCAAATAGCAATGGAAAATGGTGAACTTGTCAAGACTTTACATATTTGAATAAAGTTTGTCTAAAAGATATCTTCTCACTTCCCAGAATTGATTAGTGGATGTTATTTTGAGACACGAACCGTTAAGTCTCATGGATACATATTCGAGATACAACCAAATCCCTATATATGAGTATAACGAGGAACATACTACATTTGTGACAGGTCGGAGACTATACTGCTATAAAGTAATGTCATTTAGGCTAAAAAATATGAGGGCAACATATCAAAGGTTAGTGAACAAAATGTTTGCAAACCAAATTGGAAAAACAATAGAGGTATACATTTATATACTTGTAAAAATCATTCAAGCTAGAGACCACTTGAAAACACTTGGAATAGGTTTTAAATATATTACGAAAATACAAAATGAAACTCAATCCGTTAAAATGTCGTTTTGGAGTCAAATCTGGAAAGCTCTTTAGATATATGGTCAATGAGCGAGGTATTGAAGCGAACCCCAACAAAATTCAAGCCTTCATAAAATGTAGTTCCCATGTAAACCTAAAGAAATGTAAAGGCTAACAGGAAAGGTTGCCACACTCAGTAAATTTGTATCTTGAGCAACGGACAAATGTTCCGCTTTCTTTCAAGTACTAAAATGAGGAAAAATTTCGATTGGAGTAGTGAGTGTGAACTGGCATTCCAACTCTTAAAAGATCAACTAGAAAGAGCAACCTATTAGATAAAATTGAAAAAGGGAAAAGTTATAGCTATATTTAGTAGTATCCAATACGCAATTAGCTCTATCATGGTAAAAGGGAAAAGACAGCAACATTTTTTAATCTAATGTGTAAGTAAAGCATTGCAAGGAGCAAAGGCAAGATATCTGGATATTGAAAAGCTGGCCCTTACCTTAGTTACAACGTTGCAAAAACTGTGACCCTATTTCCATAGCCATAGTATTTAAGTACTAACAAATTTCCCACTCAAACAAATACTACAATAGCCTGATGCATAGGGAGACTAATGAAATGGGCAATAGAGTTGGGGCAATTTGAGATAAGCTATAAAGGACTATTTGCAATCAAAGCACATGCATTAGCTGATTTTATCGCAGACCTATCGATGCTCCAGTTCCTGGGAAAACGCTCAAAGAGGGAACATAGAAGTTTTATGTCGATGGATCATTAGGATATACTAGCCCTGGAGCAGACATAATATTGACAATCCCGGAAGGGTGCAAATTGCTCATTAAGATTCGCTTTTAAGGCAACCAATAATGTAGCCGAATAGGAAGCACTATTGGCGAGCCTACGGCTAGCAAAATAAATGCAGTCTCAAAATATTGAAATAAAAAGCAACTTGTAATTAGTGGTAGATCAAATAAATTGGACGTTCATAGCCAATGATGAAATAATGGCTGCATATCTCACAAAATCCATAAATTACTTCAATACTTCGACGAGTTTGAACTCACCTAAATCCCTAGATAAGAAAATGAGCATGCAGATGCCCCTATCAAGGTGGTGAATTCAAAAAATGTGGAGCTATTTAAAACAACTCTCATAGAATTACTGCCAAAACCATCAATTAGCCAAAAAAAAAAAATTAGAGGCTTATAGAAATAGTATAAAACTTCATAGATGCAAGACATTGTTTCCTATTTGAAAGACGAAGTACTTTCTGAGGATAAAAAGGCAGCACAAAAATTATGAATAACAATTGTTAGATACACACTTCAAGGTAACATCTTATTCAAGCTAGGGCACACATTCTCTCTAGTGGTAATCACGCTAGTGGAAATTCTTTAGCGTAAAGAGCACTAAAACAAGGATATCATTAGCCTAACATGAGAAACGATGCAATGAACTTTAACGGGAAATGTGAGAAATGTCAAACGTTCGTAGTTATTCCACGACAACCCATACAAGAGTTGGTAACCAGCAGTGGCCCCTAAATCTTTGCCAAGTGGGAAATTGATTTTGCGGGACCAGTGCCTAGGGAAAGATCCAATATAAGATTCATGATAGTGGCAATGATTTATTTCACTAAGTGTGTAGAAGTCGAATCTCTAGTAAAATTATCGACGACGACCATCCATGGTTTGGAGAATATGTTGAACTGTCCTAGTTCAACTATCCATTTGACCATTCGACTCGAGGTGTCAAATTTATGCAAAACTTACCTTAACGGGGTAATTAGTGAGGACTTTTATTGGCTGTTTAAGGAAGTATGGTCATAATTTCCTTGCTCCTATGATACAGTATGTGCTAGTTTTTCTAGGGAAATAGCATAATTCTACGTCTTGGAAATCTTTACTGACATAATACAGGATGTTATGCTCTTTCATCTTCTCTGGTTAGCATGGCGTTGATGGTGTTCTCAGAGACAGCTAGGGATAAGATAGTGTCTCGCTCATTTTAGGTTTGGAAAAGTCTGGTGGTTGGTCTAGCTATGCTCTTCAGAAGCCTCCTGATATTCTAGACCATGTTCAAACATTTTTCATCCGAGTAGTATAACGAAGAAAGGTCTGAACTGGTCCATTAACTTGGAAACAAAATAGCTGAGTGTAGTTATCCTTCCGGTGAGATTCGAATTTCTTTAGGTCGGCTAGGTGCCTTCATTTTGATGATTACCCGTAATTTTTTGGATTAGTTTCTATTCCACGTTGGTTTACCATTTACCAATGAACTTGTTAGAGTCTATTCCAAAGGTACATTTATGTAGGTTGGGCTTCGTCTTATATTCCCCGAAGATCTCGAACATTTCTGATATATGTCGAATGTGGTCCTTGATGGTTGTGTTATTAACGAACATGTCATCAAGGTAGACTTTCGTGGTTTTACCAATTTATTTTATAAGCATAGTGTTGACAAGGTGTTGGTATATTGCTCCGACATTTTTTAGATCGAAGAAATTCATATTATAACAGTAAAGACCTTGATTGGTGATGAACGTGGTATGCTCTTGGTCAAGTTCATATATCAAAATCTGGTTGTATCCTAAGTAGACATCCATGATACTAAGCTACTTATGTCCACCAAATGCATCAACCATTTTATCTATCTTGGAGAGAGGAAAACTATCCTTTGAGTAAGCTTTGTTAAGGTCGATAAATCTGTATAGACCCTCCAATCTCCATTATTCTTCTTGACTAGCACTGGATTGGCAAATCCATTTAAAATAAATTACTTTTGAATGAATCCATTGTTGAGTAGCTTCTCAACTTCTTTATGTAAAGCTTTGTATCTTTGTGAATTGAACAATTAGCATCTTTGCTGCTTCAGCCAAACAAAAGGATCAACATTAAGCCTATGGCAAGCAATCTTGGGTCGATTCATTCCATGTCCTCGTGACTCTGGGAAAACACATCTAGATTCTGTTGGAGAAACTTCACTAACTGGGATCTTAATGGTCGTTGTAGTTCATGGCCAATTTTGAGTTCTTTTGAGGATTGATCCGAGCCGACCTGGATTTTATCCAATTCTTCTAGCGGACTAAGGTCGAACTCTACAATGTATGACATGTATACTGTATACTGGAGAATTCGTTTGGGTCTCCCCTCATTAAGACAATGCACAATGCGACATTTTTCAGTACTTTCTTTATTGCCCTTGATTTCTCATATCCTATACGGAATTAGGAACTTGATTGGGTAATGATACATTGATACGATCGCTCTAAAGTTCAAAAGTAATGATTGTCCCATAATGGAGTCGTGCATTGATGAGTGTTCTACACCCATCATAATTATGTCACTAAATGCGTTATTTTGTTATCTTTGATAGAGTTTTAGGGCATTTTAATGTGTGTTTTGATGTTGTGATATAGATTGATGAAATTGAAGGAAATAAGCAAAACTTGGCAAATTGGAGAAATGAACTAAATTTTAAGATACCCAAAGTTCAAGGAGTAAGGTAAAAACACTCCAAAGTTGTGCTGAACCTCACAATGAAGATTTGAGAGTGTTTAAGTCAATTGGATGAAGAAAGAAGTCAAAGGGATAAAAAATAGTCAAAGTATGATCACACGTCAATTTTCAACCGAATTGAGACTCATTTTCGACATAGTAAACGATTGAATTGGAAAATGACATCTGAGGAAAGTT
>CAIGRO010224854.1:0-16061 GCA_903798355.1 Fraxinus baroniana | reverse complement strand
CACTGTAAATACACGTTAAATTAGAATGCCAATAAAGCGGAGCTTAGCCACGGCAATGCAACATCTAAAGTAGCAACTTATTTTTAATCCACGTACTAGAATATCTCTTGGATTGTGACATAGACAACCATGTATAGCCATCGCTAGATGTGTACTGTGCACAGAAGATGTCGTTATGGTAGAGAAGGAAAGGTAATTAATGACAAAGATATTTATACCATTGAGCATACATAAATGACCTACTCGGAACCTCAAACTGCCAGGCATGCATCTAATCAGTTATATTCAGTTAAATTCAACTAGGCTTCTTAAGTGATACAAGTCGGTAATATAATGGAGTAATACTGATGATCAGTCACTATATTTTTTTTGATAAATAATCAGGAGATGATCAGTCACTATATAAGACACCAAAATGCTAATTGAAAATCCACAAAACAGTCTCTGTTAGTATTGAGCTGATAAGCAAATTTGAAAGGACACATAAATATTGGACGAAAGAATACTAAAGAAAAAAACAATTTCTACATATCCAATGCAGATTTGACCATCTACATTGCCCAAAAAAAAAAAAAAACAACTCTACCAGGAGTACATTATTATAATAACCAACTAAAGAAAATGATTAATACATTAAAAAATAGCATATATGCTTATAACTGACTAAAGAGTAAAAAAAAAATCACCTAGGAGGAGCAGATTCATTGTTGACGGCAACCAAACTCCCAGACAGGTCACCAGAAGAATCAGGTTTCCCCAGATCCTTTCTCAGAAATGGCAGTTTCTCTTCTGCTGATTCAAATGTTCCCTCAGAAACCTACATTTATTTAATCAATATGAAAATTTAACTAGTAAAAGATAGTTAATTTAATAGTCTCTAAAAAGGCAGAATCTGCAAAGAATCTTTTATTCCTTTTCTAATGTTAAAAACAATAACAGGAAAAAAATGAAAATTAAATTACTCACGCGCTGTGGATTATCATCATACTCATTATTAGCATTATTAGGGCGGGGAACGTAGTGCTTTTTGAGAGGTTCAGCTTCAGTGTCTGAGGTCGTCGTTTCAAGCAGTCTCTTGAGCATTATCACTTGCTGAATCGCCTGCGATTTGTTCCACGATGGCCTCCTCATCCCTACACCGAATCAAATTCCTAATCGTAACATTTATCGTCTATATTCTTTTCTTATTTTATATTCAGCCTTCATTCTTTGCTTAAATTCTGTAATGGTGTCAATCAAAAGCATTACCTTTCTCCTTGAGGTAACGGCGGCAGTCCTCGCGGGTAATCTGAGAAATGTCATCTTCTGTGAGCTGCTGAAGCGGCTTATCGAGAGGTGACTTGGGGATAGTACCTTCCGGCAACATGGCGACGGATTTCTGCATCAATTTGACCCAATTGTAGTAAGATCGATGGATTATGTTGATAAATTGTTGAAAATTGGGGATTTTTGTCGTGGATTACTGCTGAGTTAACTAGAGTAACAGTGGAAGAGTGTGCGCTCAGTGTTCGTGTTTTGGGCTACGTTTTAACCACTGAAGTAATGGGAAGTTAGGGGGCGACAACACTGCAACCCCAAGGCGCCACGTAGTTTTCCTGTCATTGTTTACTATTCCTTAAAGGGTAAAAATCAAAAAGGCCACTGTTTGATTTGGATTAAGGGTATGTTTGGTACCAATTAAAATTAAAAAAATAAATATTATTGGGTCCATTCGTATAATAAAAGTCAATAATAACGATTAATTTTTCAATTTTAATCCGATTTTAATCTGTACCAAACAGACTCTAAAAATGGAGAAATGCTGAATGTAGAGCATTTTTACACATACATGCCCATGTTTTGTAAAAAATTATCGAAATTAACAATTAATTTTCACAACTTTTCAATCATACATTTCATCAAATTTTATTAAAATTTATTTAAAAATTGATTTCAATCCCCATCAAGCATGGGTTATAAATGAAATAATAGAAAAATGAGTTTTAATAAATGGGGACCGGTCTTAATTTGATTAGACGAGGAAGTGCTATTTCGAGAAGATGAAAATCAATATAGATTTGAAGATTCTTATGCAAGTAAACTACAAAATACAATATGGAGATGTAGAGAAATTAACATTTTTCTTAAATAAATTTTTCAAATTTAAAATAGGTCGATTCAACGCCGTTGTAAGTGTTAGATTTCTTAAGGGTTTGTTTTGGCCAATACAATCTCGAAACGACACTGGAACCACTTACAATCGGCCTCCTACGAACAATACTAGCGATAAAGGAAGTTTTACAAATACTGATCACTCTAATAATCCTACATATATAAAGCATTATATCGGGTGCCATTCTTAGTATGATACGGAGTGAGAGGCCAATTAGAATTCTTTCTACTTTATAATGAAATCCATGCTCATTCGAGGGTGAACCGTTATAAATTTGTGTGTTTCTAGTTTTGTTTTGACAATTAATTCATGTATGAGATCCTATATTAATATTCAGTCTCGTGCAATCTTACGCCCATGGAATGATCAAAGAAATAAGATATCACACATGGAATTTCTTCGCAGTATACATTGATACCTACCATTACTCAAAAGCAGAGCAGACTCAGCAGAGCAAAGCAAAACAGTATCAGAATCTGAACCAAATATTACATGAAATTGTGTAATTTGCACCAGTAAGTGGGATTATAGTTCAGATTTTTGTGGGATGCATTTGGCTATTTTTTATGCCTTCTTTTTCTTTCAGCAACAATGGAAAGAAGCCTTGAAACACCTTGTGTCCACATCTCGTATTCTCTTTCATTCTTGCATTCGAACTCAACAACGCCACGCGCTTGTGTCTTCAGCCCAAAATATCGTCTCTGCTCCCCGTCCTCAAACAAGTGCCTCCCCGGCCATGCTGGTATGTCTTTACAAACCTCCAACACCACATCTGCAATGTCAATGACATACATTTATAACTTCAATTATACTGTTTACAGTACAGGGCACTCGTCTTTTTGTATTAGGTTGTGCATTTTTACTTCGTTTATCATTATTGCTCTCGGGAATAGGATTATGGTTTAATCCATAACATAGTACGGACAATCAGCTTATATTCACAATGTACAGAAAGTTGTGAATGCCGGTGCTTACTCTTCTTTTTCTTAGTTATCGTAGTTGCTGCATATTTGCTTTTCATCTTCAGCATCACCTGCAAAACATATATTCATGGGATTTGTCAAGATAACCGAACCAAAGTAGGATTTGAATGTTTGAGTTTAAATAGAATGTGTTGAAACTCACATTTCCAGTTCGATGAATATATACGGATACAACTTTCCAGTGAAGATCGCCTGCAGCATTACACTGGTATCAATATCTATTCAACTGAGAATTCAATCCTCGTTAGAATTCGAGAATGTGAGTTTACCTTTTCGTGTTCTTTTGAGAAGCTCGTTACCACGAGCAAGCAGCTCTTCATTGCAAGCAGCCAGAAAATTCTCTTCAGGAACTAATTCCTCATTATAGTTGTCGGAATTGTTACTGCTGCTATTACACGTCTTGCCCAAGGAAAGTCCTCTCTCTACTGGAATCCCTGCTGCGACATTCCACACTTCTTTCAGGGCTCTTGCCTTCAAGGTAGCTACTCCACGCAGCGCTGCAGAATTGAAATTCAGGTTAATTTTCATTGCATATATATGCTAGATGATTTAGTTGAATTGGATTATTCCTCACCTGTGGCTGCAGCAGCAGTAAGTGCTGATATATCTCCGTGTGAACGGACGTTGACAGCAGAGCTAATGGCAGACGTGAGGTGGTTGTAATCAGCTCCCATAGCTTCTGCAGCCTCCACGCATTGCGCAGCCACCAAACTGGCGGCTGAAGCCACCGCCATATCAGTTTTCGCCATCTGCTCATCCTTACCTTTGGAAGATGCAGTTGCTGTGGCTGCTGCTATTGCAGCCACTGCTGCAGCCACCCCAGCAATTGAAACAGCAGCGTGAAGCTGGGCATTTTGGGCCCTCATCTCTTCTTTCTTTTTCTCTCGCCTCTCCTTTAACCACTTCCCGACTGTCTTGCCACGCGGCGTGCTAGGGCCACCAGCTGCGGCGCCACTATAGGCACCGTGTGTTCCAGTGAATAGGGGTTGTAATGTGTTTTTTGCACGTAAATACTGAAAACATCCTTTCAACCCAATTAATGATCGATATACATCATAAACAAGAGTATGATATATTTAACCAACCTAGAAAGATAATGTATCAAACATGTCACGAATTTACTTTCATTAGATGCGAATTAGCGGTGTCAATCAAGTGCCCGGTCACAGAAAAGCCCAAAACATCCCGCTTAGAAAAATTTGTGGACCCTAGTTTTGTGACACATTTCTCTATGTCCCGTAAGCCTGTCTCAAGGTAGGATGGATTGAAACGTGCCTAAAGATCGAAGAACCCTGCTACTTGGTCAGGGCCACATGGCCCTGGACAGACCCCCAGCCAATAGGGGCCAAGGCCCATGTGGCCCTAGCCAAGTATATTTATCCAAAATGAATTGTTCTTTCACTGCAGGCCAAACTGCCATACCTGGCATGGCCCGTCTTCCTAGACAGGGGCAACCCACTGCTCAGCACACTGCTGGAGCTTTTTTATTTTTTACACCACTAAGGTGAGCGAAGGAAGAAATCTGAGAAATGAAACTCAGATAGTACAAAAGAGAATCACTGAAGAAGAAAAAGTTTAAAAAGATTGATTCAAAAGGCAATGCTGCTGGTTGTGCTTTTTTTGGAAGGAAATAAATTATGAGCAGAAATTTGTTCGGAGAGAATCAATTCTCTTCCCAATGTACTCTCAACGTTCTGTGTTTAAATGGCCAGATAGGAGAGCTCTTAAATTGGAACTAACTGCTGCCATTCGTTCAATCATTTACTGCCTGTCTTCTGTTCATGAAAATTTACTTCAATTTTCTTTTTGACGTCTGAAATTTTCTTGGCACGAAATCCAAATTCATCTTTGATGCAATTTCATTATGAGAACAAATCTTTCTTAGATTTTGTAGCCGAAGAGACCTTTACAAGAAAATTGGAAATGACGTATAAGATACCTTGTCGACCCCAAAAAAAATAGAAAAAAGAAGCCACATAATGAGGGTAAATTCTTCATCTTTTTTCCCTTTTTGGCTCATTTTTTTAAGGATTAGTCTTTTTTTTTTCTGGAGAGAAAAGTGATTAAACTTATCCTTTTACATGTGAAAATCAAACTAAATCAACGTTTAGGAAAGTCAAAAAGTGACTGATCAGACGGCTAAAGCATTCTTATTTATATTATAAAGAAACAAAAGTTAATATCGAAAGTGACAAAACTCACAAAAGCATTCTTTATTTTGCACTTTTCTGCAAAAATACTTGTGCAAGCTGGAATTTATTGGCTGCAATTTTGTTTAAATCATTATGCTTCTTATCTTCTAAGACCCTATCATTGACTAATCATCATTGGAATAACTTCTTGTTTATTTCAAAAAAAATAAGAAAAATGTTACAGAATTTCCCCATTCAATCCAAGATATTCTTGAAAACACATATATACAAATAGAAATCAAAGATGTTGGGGGTTCAGCTTTAGTCCCTTCTTACAAAATCTATAATAAACAAAAAAATAAGTCGCAACTTTTGAATAATTTACTATAATTGAGTAGAGTAGTATTTGTCAGAGTGTTGTCGAAGCGAGCTAATAAGTAGGTAGTAATTATAAATACGTAATTAAAATTATACTTCTAAAAATCCCAAACAAGCACGTTTCTTCATACGCCTCTTAAAACCCGTTATCCATAGGAATATTACCGTGACCTATGTTACATGTACGGAAAACCCAATGCACTCGAGGTATAAGATACCTAATAAACTCTCGAAAATATTAAGTTGACGTGTTGCTGATGATATAAATGTACATTATGATTAAACATTATATTTCAACAAAAAAGATTTAAGATAAATTAAGAAGAAAGTACCTTGACAACATCCTCAAACTCCTCAGATGGAGAGATTGGAGGGCTGTCTGTTTCTTCTGTCAAACAGCCATTCAGAGGCCCACTGCTATGAGACAGTCTTCCAGATGTTAGTGGTGATATTTCCTGCATTTTCCATATCACAAAAGCATAGTGAAATGATAAATGCATTTTAGTGTCCAAAAACTACCTCGACAATGTCGAGTTCGTTATACTGTACTGGACGTGATTTGATAGTATTATTTTCTTCTTTAATATTGTTGAGTCGAGCTTAGCATGAGAGACTTACCGATTGAGACATGATGCGTTCGAGGACTAGTTGAGAAGTTGTCGAAGAAGCAAAAGAGAACGTGTTTCCCAAAAGTTTGGCAGATTCCTCTTCTTCTCCCGCAATATTTTCCGTTATGGCAGCATGACTACTACTAGCCGATGCCGCGTTTTTTTGTAGTGGCATAAATGGAGGAGCTGGGGAAGCTAAAGCCTTGGACACTTGCAAGGCTGAGGCACTCCATGATCTTGAGAGAAATTCCATGGGCCCTCTTGGGCTTTCCGGCAGCTGAATTTCACCGCCGGCGGAGTTTTTCTCAGCCCATAACAAGTCCATTGTGTTGTGCATATCAAAAGGTGTGAAGATTGAAGTGATGGTCCAGTTTTTGGGTTGGTTTTGAAAAAATTCCTGCCACAGCGGGGTATGTAGGACTCCTTTTTATAGAGTAGCTGGGAGGAAATTTTTTAAATCGACTTAGCACCTAGTGAACTTTTGGTCAACAGAATTAGGCTGGTTCAACCATTATTTCAAAATTCTTTCTTTTATGTGTTTAAGCCACATTATTTTAAAATAATATATTTTAAAATAGTATATTGATGTAAAATATGTGGTTAAAAAAAAAATATTGATGCGATGAAAAATACTATTTTATTGAAGAACGTGTAGTTGAAAATGAGTAGAAGAATGAAAATAAATATTTTAATATTTACCAAACATGGGCTAAATTCTTATTTTTAATCATACATTCACACAATAAAATATTCTACATGTAAATTCAATTTTTTTTTTTTTACTTTTTAATTACACATTCTTCAAAAATTTAATATTCAAAACTTTACTTTTACTAAATAATGACCATCAAACGTGCTATTTTTTAATTCTCAGTTAATGTTTGGTTTCATTTTTAAAAAAATATTTTATGAGATTCATAACTTTTATCAATTTTTCAACCACATATTTCATCAACTGTATCAAAATCCATTAAAATTTTGGTTTTTATCTAAACCAAATAGGGGATCTTTTTTCCTCCAAAATCGTTTCTAATCACTTTTGAATCTACTATTTATATTAATTTTTCAATCATACAGTTCATCATTTTTTATCAAAATCTAATAAAAATCTAATTTTAACAAAATAAAAGACGGGCTAAAGGGTCTTGCTGCGATCATAAGGTTCCTTTGATGACGTCTAAAGCATATTTGGTGCATAATTGTCGAAGTGCAATATATAGCTTGTTACTATAAATTGAATGAATTGAAATTATATACAGATTAGAGACAAAAAGTTAGAGACCCAAATAGTATATTATGCAAAAGTTGTGAATTCCACGAGTGATTTTGCCCAAACAATAAGTGATTTTTCCTTTTTTAGAGAATGGATTTGTCAATAATGATTTGCCAAGTCTTACTTCTTTCGAGGTAAATCATGGTTTCTTCTAGTAGTTTAACAAGTCCTCGATATTATAGATCAACTAGTCGTACATTTATATTTTACCTACTACACGTAACTTCATAGGCAAACTAATAACAAATGGACGACGATTAGACCTGAATTCACAAACTATATACATTAGCTCGAACGATCCACGTGAAAATGGACAAAGAATGGTACTTTTTCCAATTGTACCTCTAACCCCTTACATGTCTCAAGAATGGGCAATGTCACAACCCGACCAACTTTGTTTTGACCCCAAAAGATTTTTCAAACAATCACTGTAAATCTCTGTACCAATTTTCCCAACTTCTGTATTCAAGGCGTGCCTGAATACGTCATCATGCCTAATCCACCCCACTTCTTTTGATTTTCCCTCTGAAAACTCAGGTCCCCTCTCCAAATTATGTGAAGAAAGCTTTTGGCTTAGGGTGCATGCAAGAAGAGAGAATAACTTGTTATCTGCATAAGGAGACAGCTTTATTCCCTTTGCTTCATAATCTTAAATCATTAACTTGTCATCTCCTTTTCAGTTTTTGCATTCAAATCTACTTTCTTCTTTAATATTTCAAACCACTCACTCTTTTTCTGCCTTCAGCCTTTCCCTTTTACAGACTTTATGCCATTCCATATAGAAATTTCTAAAGAGCTACAGTAATTTTCATAGTTAACCAAATTATTTACAATCAGCATCTTGTAATATTATGAAATCGGGGGCCATTTTTTACGCCTACCTCATTAATTAGAGTAACATCGCTACATGATTCCGATGAGTATATCTAATCAGAATTTTCGATAATGTAAACTAAATACCACCAACAATATTAAACCAAAATATTATCATCGTAGTCCAATATTATGTACAAAAACATACCCCAAGTTTTTATCTGCCAATATTTTGAGAAGTCGAAAATTAATAGTTCATATGGTTTTGTGTTTCTACTTTCCCATGAACAAGTAATTCATGTGCATCTCAACAAGCATCAGTAGGCAGCTACTTAGTTGCCTGGTCTAAGTTAACATCATCTAATACAAAAGACACTACAATTGAGACAACTATGCCTCCACAAGTCGGCACGTGTAACAAGAAAGATTTGTGCTCGTGTTAGCTATCAATACAAGGTGATTAGTGAAAACTAATGTTCTAATTCTAATCACACAATATTCTCCTTGAAACTCTTTGTCAGCCAAATAGCAGTTTCTCTTGGAGAAACCTTTTCAGGTCCAAATGGTTTCAGTAACACTGTGAGCTCATCAAAGCGTTCTTGCTGCAAGAGTTGTGCACTAAACTCGAGCAATCCTTCCAAGGCTTCTGCGCGCTGCTGGTAAGATGAGGTGTCAAATTTACGCTCCCGGGAATCTGATGAATGGGTCGAACCTACTTGACT
Source organism: Fraxinus baroniana (assembly GCA_903798355.1). Lineage (NCBI taxonomy): Eukaryota > Viridiplantae > Streptophyta > Magnoliopsida > Lamiales > Oleaceae > Fraxinus > Fraxinus baroniana. Next base: position 7,000 of record CAIGRO010224854.1, on the reverse strand, counting down.
GTTCAGATTGTTCTCTGAAGACTCACTTCTACTACGTGGAACTCTACGAGCAGCGCTGGCAGGCATCTGGACCGTACATTTGTCTTTTGTGATTGAACGATCAACACTATAAGGTGAGGTTGAAGAACACTGAGCAGATATTGATGACGTTCCACGGATGGAAGACAAGGGATCCTCAGAAGACATTAGAGCAAACTCGATCATTTTGTCAATTCGAGGAGCATTGACAGATACATCGGGTGACTCCATGCCACGGAGGAGACCAACACTTGTGAAAGCTCTGGTAGGCAGTGGAAGAGATGCTCTGCGTGTTGATCGGGAAGGTTTTCTGACTGAAATCTGTGAGATTGGAAGCTGCATGTGCATGTAAAATGCTGTGAGTTTATAGCACGAACCTAAATATATAACTTGAACTTAAGAAAATGTAGTCACATTTTTTTTGTTCAGGAAACACCAATTCAACTACATAAAATTACATCATAGTAATTGAATGAACTGAAAACAAACAAACAAACCAGTTCCCGGGTCGATCCAGAGTTGGATATCTTTGATGAAGTTGTTTGTCTCTTTGGATTTGCAAAACCCTTTGTTGACATCACTTGTGGAGTTTTCAAAGCACTTGATAAGTTTGTAGTCACTGATTTTTTTGCACCGGTAACTTCACCAACACTACCCACAGAGAGTTCTGAGAACTTTTCACTCAAATGGCTCAAAAAGTTTTGTGTTCTTCGAGAAGAACATAAAGAATCCAGGTCACGTCCAGATATACTAGGATTTAAGGCCCTGTTGTTACCAAATGACAGTCTTTTCTCTGTTTTTTCTTTGTTAGGAATAGCAGCATGCTCAAGAAATCTGGTTCTCTTGACATCAGTTGGACTACATAATTGGATAGGAAAAGTATGCCTCCGAGGGTTGTTCAACTTCAGATGGATATTCAGGATGTAGGGCTGAAGGTGTTGATGCCTGAGCAAGTTTGCGGCCTGGAAACAAAGAAAGTCAAATCAAAATATTTAGAAGATGCAGCAATGTAGGAAAGCATTCTTTGGTCCATCCTATATGGTTGACGTGTAAAATCAGGTCTACATGTAAGCAACGGCACATTGACAAAGTATGAGTCCGTTGAGGAAAGCCCTGCCATTTTGCATTCGGGATGAAAAACATGTAGTGGAATGGTATTAATTTCATGCAGCTAAGTATCTCGAGTTTAAACTGTAAAATTTCAGTATTGCATCACAAAGAAAGAGAACGTACACTTGGCCGAAGTTCTGGATTTTTTCGCAGCATACTCTTGATAAGCCCCCGGCTGTAAAAATAGGTGATTCAAGAAACATCAAACATGTCAACAAGAGCAAATGAAGTTTTTTTATCTGGAAAAATACAAGCCGAATGGAGGTTCAGTATAGAAACTGCAGGTTTAAATAAAGACTCACCATGCACCAGAATACAGGGTTGGAAGAGGAGACACTATAGATTTATTTATTTTGTTGATCAAACCTTGTATATCCTGTTCACCCAGGAAATTTGAAATCAATAACACAAAACAATAGGCAATAAACAGAATAAACTAATACAAAGTAATAGACCCTAAATTGAAGAAATAAAAAATCGGTTAGATCCTGATATATCACAAGTATAAACTCTACTTACCCTACTAGAATTTCGCACAGAGTAACAAGGACATGAAATTACATCTTTTCAATGATTAATTTTTCAGTATGTAAGGAGATAAAGCCTCTGAGAATGTACAGGTTTCTAAAAATACCCATAATAGGATAAGAAAGAACAAAAAAATTGACTTACAAAGGCTTTAAATGCTGGTTTGTGAGCAGCCATTTCATATAGACAGCATCCTGCATGAGTCATGTTAAGATTATGTTGACAGTCAGCAAAAGAATGTACACAAATGTAGCCAGGTCTCTGACTCAAAAATGTTAAGATAATTACCCAAGGACCAGATATCTGACTTGGAACCATAAGGTATATCTGCAAGAAGTTCTGGGCACATGTAGCTAGGTGTACCCACCACCTGAAGAGAACAAATATAAACAATGCAACATTAAGTTTGCAGGGAAGAAATATCGAAGAATGGAGCCACACACCCCTAATACTTACAGAAGAAGCAAGATCATCAGAAGCCAGTACTTTAGCAAGACCGAAATCACCTGAAAATGATCAGAATAGGGGAAGATTGAAAATTAAGATGTAATGAAGTTTGAAGAGAAAACAGTGGATCGACGCTTAAGAAATTAGAGAGACATCGAGGGTAATGGGCATAAGTTACTTGCCTAAACGTATGTCTCGCTCTTTTGTCAGAAAAATGTTTGAACACTGAAGAAAATGTGAAGAAAAGTAGATTTAGCTTTACAAATATGGAGATTCAACTGCTTTAAAATCTTTAAATACAGGAAACAGGTGAACAAACCTTGACATCACGGTGAAGTATATGGTTTTTATGCAAGTAATCAAGTGCCATCAGTAGTTGAACGAACCACTTACAAAGATTCTGTTTATTGTTAAATGTTCAGATGTAAAAAGAAACAGATTCAGTCAGAAAAGTAAGCTCAATGAAGAAACTGAGAATATGAGTAAGTGAAAGAGCACAAAACTTGGAAATCAGACAACCTCCTCAGAGAAGTGAACACCATTGGCCTTTTTAATAGCTTCTGCCCTATATAAACAAAGAAAGGAAAATACAAAGATCAGGTGATAACTATAAGATATAGTCAGCCTCATGATCTACTGACACATCCCAGAAAAGTTCCTGTATTGATATGGCACAGTTTCAAAAAAGGAAGAAAAATAATATGTAGCAATCTTAAATTAGTTTCAAATTTTGTTACAAAGAAAAATAATGAAAGAACTTCAAAACATGAACTGGTGATGCAAAACACAGTTTGTCTTAAAAAGAGACAAGTGAAAGCCAGAGTCAAAACCATGGAGAATATTCTTGGGACATCCCAAATAAAATGTTCAACATGAAAATTATTTAGAGTTAACAAGTTTCCACGAGAAAGATAGCTTACATATCTCCACCTTCGCAATACCCAATCACAATGCATACATAACAGCCCTGAAATAAGCAACATTTAGTTGTAAATGGGGAACTAAAGCAAATACACAATAATGGTTGAGCTTCAGACCAAGCCAAGTCCAGCTCAACTCAAGATCATGTCAACCACAACATTCTAAATGCAAGTTACCAAGATAATATCTTGGTAAAGTGAGGCAGGAACATATTGAAATTGCAAAAGCTCCCATTCAGTCATTATTAGGCGCTTTTTTATGTCCGAGTTTCCTTTTCAATATTATGATACCAATTCTCATTAGAATGTTATCTTACATAGCAGGTGTATACCTTTTCCACCCAGGAATCTTTGTACTCCACAATATACGGATTCCTTGCTTTAGATATAAGCTCCATCTGCATAGTGAGAAAAAAACTAGAGGAATTAAGGGGTAAGCACCAAAGACGTGACATTTTTTTCAACCAAAACTAAACCAGTTTAAAAGGAAAGAAAGTAAGATTCAAAGAGCGACCATTATATGAGATAGAAAATTGTTTAATTTTCATCCAACCAGAGACTTTCAAAGTAGCAGTTACTACAAGTAGATCCATATTAACAACAGCAATTATTACAAGCCCCTTATACGTGTGAATTTGAAACACAAAACTTACCTATACATATCTCAAGTGCATCATTTCAAATATAAAGCAAAAACATTCTACTAAAAAAATTCGCCCAGTCAAATGATAGTGTAGAATAATAGATTGATGAAGAATATATGGTTGAAAAAGAAAAAAAATTATTGATGTGATGAAAAATATTATTTTATTGAAAAATGTGCTGTTGAAAATGAATAGAAAACTGATAATGAAAATTTTAATGTGTACCAAACAAGAGCTAAGAACATAGATAATAAAAATTTTAATGTAGGTCAAACAGGGGCGTAGTGTCTCGATGTAACATTGAGAGGCCCTAACTATTTTGCCAGCTTCCAATTTATTACAGAATACAAATTAGGTGGTCACCTCCTGGTGGGCAGATCTGCGGGTTCTATCAGTCTGTCGAGCAAGGCGGATTTTCTTCAAAACATACCTTGCAGCAAAAAAGAAAAACACAGCTTACCAATCAAAATAGAACTAAAGTATCATTAACATGGCCCACTAATCAACTTAGTTCTATGTAAAGAAATAGAAAGGTTCCTTACTTCTTGTTTTCCTGTTTATGCCTTACTAGTAGCGCAGAACCAAAAGAACCTTTACCAATCTGTTCCAGTATATCATAGTTTTCCATTTCACACACTTTTAACCAATCACCTTGAAGATATTCAATCCCAAAAGCTGCCCACTTACGGTTGCAAAAATCGTATCAAACTCTCTGCCGATACATTATCAAAGCAATAAACCTGGATCCCTGTGTAAAATTTGACACTACAGTAGTTCAAACTCCAAGATCACCTTTTTCTTGCAGAGATATGAAATGATTAATGCAGGTTATACACAGTTTACATCTCCATGTAGGCATGTACCAACATATTCAAGTGATTCTGCATTTGAAAGCTATACGCATAACCTTAGAGAAAGAAATAAGCAAAAGAGAAGGCAAAAACAATTTGAGAAATTCCGAATATCAGTACCTAAGAAGAAAACCACAACATATATATGCATTTTTCCACTAAAAAAACCAAGAAAGAGGGTCATATCTGAAACGGAAGAAAGATTAAACAACTAATCCAGTAAGTATAAAATTTAAACTCAAGCACACCACCTAATTTCTTTAAAATTTTACTAGAATAACCGCAAAATGAAGGCAAAACAATTAATGGTACTTTGGAGAAAAAATACTGTTTAGTTTTCTTTTCCAAAGAACAAATGCTAGTGCTGTCCCCAATAACGCCTCACCATTAAAACCAGCTCGCAAGGCGTACCCAAACTAATACGGTCGAAGAAAGAAAATAATCAATGCAACAAAAGCAAATAGATAGAATAACAATAGCATACCTTTCTTGAAAACAATCATTATAAAAATTAGGGGAAATGCTTAAAAGTGAAAGATGTTTACCTGAAGTTAAGGTCAAGACGTGAAGTGTAGATCTTTCAACTCCAAGGGAGGTGGGCATAAGAAATTGATACTTTCTTTATGATTTTAGGTCTAATCTGCAGAACGAAGAAGAAGAAATTGGAATACAGGAGCGGCAAAAAGTAAAACAACGTGATACTCATAAAGGGGGAGTTTCAAACTTCAAAATCAGATTCCCTATTTTCAAGATAAACAACAAAATTGGAATGTACTGCCTAAATATACAATTTTACAGACGCGCTTATATACATAATGCACTGTTGGTCCTCAACCTATTGTTTCATGAATTACTCTACATGTACATAACCCTCCACATAGGGGCCAACCATATGGCAATTATGTCAACCCCTATGTGGAGGGTTATGTACCCATAGCACGGCTCTTGTTTCATTAGAGAATTGACCCAAAACTTCAAAAGAGCAAGTTTAGCTCCAACATTCAACTATAGTCATACCGAAAAACAATAATCTCATTGCTTGTTAGAAAAAGCTTAATGTGTAGATAAAAAGTCAACAAATAATTTTATCCACACATTTCATAGATCCATAACGTTTATCAACTTTTCAACCACATATTTCATCAATTCACATCAAAATTTACTAAAAAAATTATTTTTAACAAAATCAAACGGGGGTTATATCCCTTTCGTGACACGAGATCAATTTTTTTTTCCTTGTTTAGTTCTTTGTTATTGTTGATCACAAAAAATGTGTCAACGAATATCGGGCTCACTCGCATCCTTACAAGCTAATTCTAATACGTGTAGACGGGATTAATAGTTGAAAACGTCATGAGTTTGAACGTGGAAAAAGCTTTTCGACACGAGATATATATATTCAGGCTACGGTAAATATATGAACAAAAGTGTACGATAATGAACGATTGATAAAGATTAAAGTCACACTATCAACTTTTGAAAGACTATATATTTTATGAAAATAGAGAACGTGAGTTGTGTTTATCAAACTTTTCTTCCTCCCCTGCTAATGGCATAAAGAGGGTCTATTTTTATGTTGTGTTTGAACCACATTTTTTTGAAAGAATGCATTCTGAAATAGTAGATTGATGAAGAATGTGTGGTTGAAAAAGAAGAAAAAGTTATTGATGTGATAAAAAATAATATTTTATTGAAGAAAGTGTGGTTGAAAATGAGTAGAAGAATGAAAATAAAAATTTTAATGTGTACTAAACATGGACTTAGTGTTACATGTACAATAATAACCATTGAATGAGATGACATGTGCCTTCATATCATTAACAGAAACATCACATCATTGATTTTGACTTATTAGCTTGGGGTGCCTTAAATGTCCAAATAAAGAGGCGGCCAACCCATATCTTATACTAACAAAACTGACATTTTTACTTATTACAACAATTTAATCAATATTCTAAAATGATCTTACATCTTTAAGATCTTCGAATGCGGGTTATCGTTTGAGCTTCGGACTCCTCTTAGGTGGACCGAGTGCCTATCTTCAGCATAGGGGCTTCAATGGAAGTATGGGCTTCGTTAATAACATGTTTTCTTATTCTAGGCTTCGGAAAGATGGCGCATCGGCAAAGATGGGCTTTCCGCATTCTGGGCTTCAGCCATTGGGATAATTGGGCTTCCGGTAAATATATGAAACAGTTATTTCGATATACGGTGAATTTGTAATTCGTATCATGTTTCTTGTCGACGTTTGTCACAAACACCTTACACGATCCTTCATCCTCCAACCTTCACAAGCATCGAAAACCCAATTAACTGGGGAACGAGTTGGCATTGTCCCTATAAATGTTAAATGCATATCTGAGTTTATGAAATTAAATTTTCCATTCTAAACTAGTGTCTAGAAGTCTAAAGTGGGGCAAGCTTTTCACTTGGCAAATTGTGAAGATTGAAATAGTTTCAATTAGGGGTGGGCAAAAACCCG
>CAIGRO010224847.1:0-11391 GCA_903798355.1 Fraxinus baroniana | reverse complement strand
TTACCAAATATCATTGTTGACTAGGTTTTTTAACCAAATCCCCCTAACTTAAATTGGAGCATAGTTAAATAACCAAATCAAACAACTGTGTGTTACGTTGTCAAATTGGATGATCACATCAAGTACAATAACTTAATGCGCATTCCCTTGCATCGGACAGCAACTCGATTTAAAAGAGTCGTTTGTAGCTATGATATATATCCCAATTAGTGTTCACCAATTGAGGACCATAGAAGCTCTTGATCAACTTTCACTAGCCTACCATTTCCAGACCATTTTTGTTAAATTACATCTAAACAAAGGGTGTATACTACTCTCTTGTTTCCCACAATATTAGGATTTGGCGTTCACCTTGATTCTTTTGCTCACCAGATTGAGTATAGTAGGAACTGCATAATTAAAGGCTTGAAAGAAAGATATTAAGTTTAGGAGGCACTCATAAATTTCCTCTAATTCCAACCGACCGTATTGAAAGATCATTCTATTCTTTTGAAAATTGGGTAGACCTAAGTTGGCAGTTTCAATAAGGACTTGAAGTCCAGTCCAGACTGTAATAGAACTGCACAGAACCTACACCGGCACATCCGCTGGAAAGCCCAAAATTTCCATCGCAAGAAGTGCATCCAAGCGAAAGCTCTCAAGCGGGGTAAACTATGGCTCCAAAGGATCGTGCAGTGGATGTGTCGGGTTCGAAAGTCTCTAATGCTGCTGCTGTTGCAATGGTGTGTTCGTCTCTGCCTGTTCAAAAAGCGACAATCAATGTCTTAAAGGAGAACTTATCTGCTTGACTTGAAAACAATCCACGCTTCCTCTGATGCTTATTGAAACCAAGCTTATGACTTACAACTTGAAAGAAAGATGATCTTTTCCAAGTAGCCTTCCTAACGAGTTCACTGATTGAAGCCTGTGTAGGAATCTAAGAAAATTATAGGGAATATGAGAATATGAATAAACTCTAAGGCATGTAAATCGCTATCTTTTAAGAGATGTTTCTCCCATATTCAAAGATATCACAATGGGGTTTAAATGAAAATCTCTTTCTGGATACAATGGAGGTTTTTGATTCAAACTGTGACGGTTTGATGAAATCAAGAGAACACTATATGAGAGAACTGATGATGCCAAGGGAACGAAAGATATATTTGAAAATGGGCAACATACTCAATATATAAGAAGAAAAAGTGTCCGTTAGAATGAATGAGTGTGTCTGTTGGAGAAAAACTGTTAACTTTCAACAGACACAACTCTTCAACACATATACGAAAATTAAAATTCCATTTCGGAGGCGTTACCCCTAAGCCCCCACGAGGGGTGCTGCCCTCTCGACCCCTGAGATGTGACCGTAGAATTTGGAAACTAGCTCATAGAATTTAAGAACCTGAAACAAAAATTTTAATTCTGAAATCCAAGAATTTTAGAAAACAGGTTCTCAAATCTCTTCTCCAATTTTCTAGTAATGGGCAATGTTAATCTAGTTTCGACCACCCAAGTCTAAATTATACCCAAATTTATCTTGTTCTAGTTTAGCTTAATTAGGACTTCTATGTAACTTGAGATCTTGAATTTCAAGTTATAAGGCTCTTAAGGTTCATCACTGAAAAAAGTAAAGGGTAGGAAAAGTCTCCAATCCCACTAGCCATGTACAAGAGAAAAGAATGTGCATCTCACTGCCAGTGCCTTGGTAAGCCAACAGCCCAGTGAACTAGAGAGGCACTCGAAAAAAGGGCACACAGTAATTAAGTACAACAGATTGGCCTCGCTCCACTTTTTTAAAAGACGACCACCACGGGAATGGTCTAAGCCTCATAATCATCCAACCCTCTCATCATATATTCAGAATAAGTGACATAAGAATGTCCAATTTTACAGCACAAATTTAATTTGATGTTCAAAATTTTGATTGCTAATTATCATATATAATTATTCATTTTAAGAGATTAATTTTTATTTTGGGATAAGTCGACCACAAATCTCAAGTAGATAGGTGCCGCATCTTTCTAGAACTTGTAACTCGTGATTGCCGCCCTTTAGGCCTCTATACCACTGGATGCAGATGGTGGAGTTACTTCCATGTTAACTGTACAATCCCATATAATCCATATCGTTATGTATCTTTTCCATGACTTGTCTTTGCCTTTGTGATTGCTTCCTCGATTTATAGAATTCACAGGGACTAAGCTTGAAAAAAGATGTTACTATGGGCTGAACGCCACATGAGATCTAGTTTAGATGACTAAGCTCATGATGCTCAAGATAAATTAGGTCACATGTTCAAGGAAGTATAAATTTAGATGTCAATCCTAAGATATTCTACTAGATCTTTCCTTACCAAATAGAAAATCAATTCTCTACCTAGAAAATATAAATTGATAGAAGCATGATTGGATGAACAAAGGATATATACCCACCAATGAAAAACATAGTTCTCTTACGAAAAAGAAGTCCCAAACAACTTTTATTACCGCTCATTCTAAACAATTGATTATAGAACGGCGCTACAAGTACAGGGGCCCTGTGAAGGGCCCCTACCAGGTAACACACATGGGGGGGAGGGGGCAATTTTTTTTTGTTTTTAATACATGCGGTGGGGCCCTGAGTACAGTGAGGGGCCTGTAAGGCCCCTGTGAAAGTCAGCCCTGTACTCAGGGCTTTTTCCTTGATTATATGCCACTATCTTTAACATACTATTTAATGTGGACATCAGTCTTTTGTACCACCACATTCTAATCCCACCTGAAGTGGAAAAACCAGCTAGAAATACCAAGGGTTTCAAGAAATTGTCTTTATTAAATTAATTCATTTAAATACTATACATCTACACAATTTTTATACATCTATTCCAAAAAAATAAAAATAAAAATAAAAATAATATCATCCCCAGTACATGTATCATCAATCTCCTTACAATTCTTTAGGTATACCAACCCCTTCATGGATCTTAAATATTGACACTTCCCATTACATATCACCTAATTTATCATATTTTATTTCTTTATTTCTCAGGTCTTTTGTGTCACGACGGCTAATGATTCTCCTATGCCTATAAAATGAATTGGTTCAATTTATACATTTCTCTCCATGTTGTCTATCATATTATTAGTCTTACTTTAAACCTTATTTCTGTTAATTTAGATGAATCTTAATATTTAATTTTTTTTCTTCTTCCACTTATTTCGTATATGACTCGCAATCCTAGAAGCTGTTTGGGACCGGTTGTTTGTCATCCCTATTTTGCCGCCTCCTTGTTCCTGTATGTACATATGTATTAAACAAAAAATAAACACCATGTTTTTTTAGTGAGAATTTAATCACATGAATTCTGTATACAACAAAGTCTAACATTTTGTCAAATTTGTATTGGATTCCCGTTAACCCCAAAAAATGGTCCTATGACGTGGTCAACAAATAAATAGAAACAAGTATCCACATAAGCTTAGATCCCATTACGTTTATGATCCAAACAATATAATAAGTTGCTCTTATAATTGTTTGATGCATAAAAAGGGGGATCGGCCGTTGAGTGTAGTAGAGAGAACCAATGTTTAATCTGGATGTGTAAACTTGCATTAGCCCCCTCCAATACTAAGTGTGGATTTTTATACCCAATGCAAGGTGAATGAGGTCCTTCAGATAATAAGACACGTGGTTCTACTAGATCTATTGTCTCTTATTGATATCGATCAGTCAATCAAGCCATTTAATGCTGAGATCCCCATATTTTTACTTCTAAACTAAGGATTTGACCGTGTAGGTATGTAGATGCGGTGTGGCAGTGTGTTGTCTTGTCAATCACTTCATACGATCTGCTGTTGGTTGGCTATTTGCCTCGTTAGAGATGTACTCATATTGAGGGCCTCTGTTAGAAGGGGATCGGTCAACCTACTTTTAGGCCGGGTTTGCCTCAACATACATAGAACCAGGTTGCTTGAACCGCTATACCACGTGTGAGCTTGTCCGTTTTCCACATGGAGTATTTATCTTACGATTATTTTATGAGTAACATCAGTCCCCGAAGTCTAAGTATGATTATTTATATAATGCGTGGACTTTTAAGGTTGAAAAGCAACGAGAGCAGTATCTTCCTTCGCCTGCTGGAGTCGATGGTGGGGCTTCCCTAACATTGGAAAGGTTGTTGTTGGAAGGATGATTCCTTTAGATCTATGGAGATGTGGAAGCGAAGCCTTTCTGTATATGGATGAACCATATTGGGGCAAGGCCTTTCTGAGTGTGGACGAGCCATATAGAGGCGAAGCCTTTAGTGAACGGGGCGTTAATCATGCTTAAACGGCCTAAGCATGTTATGTGACTCTTAATGTGAGACGAGGTTGTTTGAATGAGTTACCGAGTCCTTTCTTGCAATTAGAGCATCCTTGTTGACCTGTATTGATGATTTGGCAAGTGCTGATTCCAAATGAGCGACAACTGGATATTCTGGTCATTTCCAAAGTTCGAGCGATGTGTGCATTTAATGCACAATGATGACGATGTTACATTTTCAAAGTTTGAAATATTTAAGTGTAGGGATTCTCTCTTACGAGCCTAATACTTTCTTGTTGCCACCGACGATTAACCGTTTTCTTTGACTTCAAGACTCTTCGGGACTCGGGTTTTTAGTGTTTACATAAGTATTTTTCCCTTCTGATTTCTTTCTTTTCTCTTACTCTAATGGCCTCTAAATAAAAGAGAGGTGAGGAGGGGAGTTCTTCTGGGGTAGATATGGCTCTGATTTGTGCTGAGGCGGTCATTCCTTCGGTGAACCCCATTAAGTGGATCATGGAGGTAATGGGGGGCCCTATGGTGCACGGATGATATAGGAAGGTCCCATCGATTATAGTGTGGATGGGGGGCCTCTCTATGGTCAACAGATATTAAAGAAAGCAAGCTTGAGGGTTTTAGGGAGAGGTTTAGGATCTCGGATAATATTAAGTTGTTGGTGCCAACCTAAAAGGAAAGAGCCTGCTTTCCTAGAGAAAGTTGTGTGGCGGTGAGCGAGGCGATCCTGAGTGGGGGAATGAGGTTGCCATTATACCCTTTCTTTAGAGTTATCCTTAGGCAGTGCAATTTAGCCCCTATCATATTAGTGCCAAATGCATGGAGCCAACTGGAAGGGACCTTTCTTTTTTTCAAGGAAGTCACTCTTGACGAGGATATATCCTCACGTATTTTTGAAACCCTTTTCCAACCTCGAAACCTCGAGCTTCTAGTGGAGGAGCAATTGTAAGGGATGATAATGGATGAATCCCTGGGGCCCACATTCTCCTTTCAACCGAAGGATCCCAACCTCCATAAAAAATTGGAAATCTTCTTTGTTCTGGGTTAAGGATCGCTGGCAAACAGTGGAAGGAGATGTGGTCCTAGAGATCACCGTGCCGACCCAGTGCCACGAGTACAGTGAGTCGAGATTTCTTTCATATTGCAAGCTCTATTTTATGTTTGTTTTCTTATCACTAATTTAATACAAATTTTGTGCAGCTGTAGTTAACCTGTTCAAGCTTAAGCCATCGGAGTGGGCCATCATCCAAGCCATTTATGAGCTTCCTGTAGAGAAGAGGTTCTTCAAAAACGTTATTGCCAATAGGAACCTATTTGTTACACATTTACTGATGGCGACGAAGGATAAGGTTTTAGATTTGGCTTTTTACTTCAACCAGTTTTGTGTTGCTTTCTTAGTCCCCCATTTCTATTTTGCAAGGCAACATGATAAAAAAAATGTGAAGTCTAACTTGTTCCAATCGAGGAGCCTGGACGAGGCCCAGAAGAAGAAACCATTGAGTGGCGGATCGACCAGTTATAAGAATCAACAGGAAGAGCTAGCTCTTTTATCCAAGGTGAACCAACCGCCTTTTCCGGTGAAGGTGGGGGATAAGAAAAAGCAATAAGAGGAAAAGGCAAAGGAGGGCGAGACTTCGTCGGAGAGGCCCCCAAAGAGTAAACTCGTCTTCTTAAAAAATGTTGGACCCTCTCCCCACCCAAACGCTAGACAACTCTGGCGATTCATTGAAGTACCCCATTCTTGCCTAACCCATTTCATTGCTAAAATTGTTGATATGGAGGAGGCTTCTGAAGAGGATGATAGTCTCGTTAAAAGGAAGAGATGAAAGGTCTTGAGTGGCGATCCTTTAGAGGGGAAAGCCTAGAACTTCCTGGGTGGAAGGTGAGATGAAATCTTATCCATAGTTATGGAGATGCTCCCTACAGAGGTCCGGGAGCCATATAGCTTAGCCATAAATACTGGACCTGCAAGTTCTTTTCTTACGGCTGAGACTTGTGACGTAGTCGACCTGATAGAGGCCAGGTTTGCCATACAGGCTCACTTCTAGAACTTCTTTATAAATGCCCAAATGGAAGCGAGGCGCATGTAAGGGCTTGTCCAAGACTACCTCCACCAAGCCCAGAAGGAGTTCGCCTTGATCAAGGCCAATGCTGAGGCCTCTTCCATGAATAAAATTGCTGAAGTCTCTAAGTTGAAGCATGCCGAAGCCGAGTCGAAGGTAGAGGCACTTTCTAAAGAAAGTGAGGAATTGAAGAATGAAGTCCACCTTTGCAAGGATGAGGTTAATGCTCTAACGAAGCAGGTGGAGAACTTAGACAATTTACAAAAGATCATTTCGTTGGCCTTGTAAGTGGCCAACAAGGATATAAGGGAGCTAAAGTCTAAAGTTGAGGGACTAGCTACCGAGGTTGCTGATCTGAAGCAAAAATTAAGTGGGGTAGGGACAGTAGCAGTGGATGAATATATTGCCCACTTTAACAAGACGACTGAGTATGACGACTTAGGCATATACTAGAGAGTGGTCACTTACACTGAAGTGTTCTCGATGCTAGTAGAGCATCACCCCTAATTGGACTTAGCTTCGCTGAAAGAAGAATTCATGCCCATCGAGCCGTCAACTCCAGCTACTGAAGCTGAGGATCTAGTTGAGGTGGTAGACATTCCTAAGGAGCCTCAGCAAGATGCTGCTTCATAGGCTAGATGTTTACTTGCAACTATATAATGACTCATTTCTCCATCTTTGTAATATATTCAGATCAACTTTATGTGTTGGTTGCAACTGGTTTCTAAATAATTTACCATAAACTAACCAATCATTAATGGGTTCGCTATGGCTACAGAGGATTGCTAACAAGCTTGTCAGCTAACTCGTAAAGCATTTATATAATCTCCATAACCAATCTTTTTAGGATGATAATTAATGGGCTCGTTATTTTAATGAACCATCCAACATAGGCTCGCCACAGTTAACTTATAAACTCATCATACTTGTAAACTGACTGAACTCGCGAATAATGATAACTTATAGGTTCACCTTACTAAAATGATTCGGCCGATCACCTAGCCCCAAATGAGCTTACTATTGATGGGTAAATAATCATAATGTTTGTCAGTTAAATTAATTGGTTCATCATAGTTAATAACCTTGGTTATAAGTTTGTCACCACTATTAATTGAGCAGCTCTTTTAATTGATTGTCGTATTTTATCAATCAACTCATAATATGGGCTCACCATTTATATCACACGAGCTTGTCCTATTTAAACAATTCATTCGCCATATGGGCTCGTCTAACCTCAAATGCTTGTTGTAGCTTAAACAACAATTCAATTTATGGGCTCGTCATATTTTATATTTACGAGCTCGACATATTTTAGTAATGAATCCATTGTATGGGCTCGTCGTATTTTATTAGTTGAAGGAGCTTATGAGCTTGTCATATTTTACTTGCTGGAGATGTATGAGGTTGTCATACTTATTGAGTTAATGGAGGCATGGGCTCGCTATATTTTAACAGTTGAAAATAGAAGAGAATGTTTATTGATCATAAAGAGTATGTGTACAGAACAGGGCCTTACTAATAATGCATTCGAAGGTTCTCAACATTCCACGGGTAGAGTTGTACCTTCCCGTCTAGATTTTCAATCAAAAAGGTCCCTGGCCTCACCTTGCCTGAAATGCTATAGGGGCCTTCCCAATTTGGACCCAATGTGCCTACTCCAGGCTCCTTTAAAGATAAAAACACCCTTCTGAGCACCAAATCACCTTGCCTGAATGATCTGTGCTTGACTTTGACGTTGTAGTACCGTATTATTTTCCTTTGGTAGATGGCCAATTTTATTTGTGTAGCCTCTCTCCTTTCTTCAAGGAAGTCGAACTCACATCACCATATTTTCATATTAGAGATCTCGTTAAATTATAATCAGCGAGGTGATGGTAGACCTACCTCAACTGTGCTCATTGCTTCCATTCCATAAGTCATGGAGAAAGGGGTCTCCCATGTTGCTGTTCGGCTGGTAGTGCGTATTGCCCATAGTACATGAGGGAGTTCATTTGCCCATGCTCTTTTTTATTCCTGCAGTTTCTTTTTCAAGAGGTGTTTTATAGTCTTGTTGACCGCCTGGACTTGGCCATTTACCTGAGGATTGTGAGGAGATGAGAAGTGCTTATTAATGTCCAGTTCGTCACAGTGGTCCCTATCAGATCGACCCTCCAGCTTGCAAAGGGCCATGGATTGAATACCATGATTAGTTCTTGGGATGGTTGCCTCTGAATGGAGGAGAAGCATTGGCACATTTCTTCACGAAATGTATAGCATCCTTCTTTAAGGTAGGCCGGTAGTACCCTTACCTCAGAACTTTGTGGGCCATTGCTTGGCCTCCCATTTGATTTCTATATATCCTTTCGTGGATTTTCCTTAGTACATAATCCGCTGCATCCCCTCCAGTGCATCGTAGGAGAGGTGATGACAACCCTATTTTATACAGGACATCATCCTTAAGTATATAATGGGCAATCTCACGTCTGAGCTTGGGGGCCTCTTCTTTGTCCTCTGGCAAGGTATGATCCTTGAGATATGCTACGTAAGTCACATCTAATGGGGAGTTTTTTTGACCCACGTTACCTTCTCCGTCTTGGCCGTGGAGGGTCACGGAAGATATTCAATAGGTACAAACCTGAGTAATTCTTAATCTTTGCTGCTTGCTAATTTTGATAGGGCATTCGCGTACAGATTTTTCGCCCTTAGGACTTGGGTTTGTTTGAACTTTTCAAAGCAAGGGATTAGCTCTATAACCCTCTTCGGGTATATCGCCATTCCTTTGTCCTTGGCTGTGAAACTGCCATTGACCTAGCTTACAACAAGTTGGGAGCCGCTTAAAACCGCCAAATTTCTTACTTGCATTTCTCTAGCTAGCCTGAGGCCTGCAAGGAGCGCCTCGCATTCAGCGACATTGTTGGAGGTCTTGAAACCGAACCTCACTGCACAATTAAGTTTGTGACCTTCAGGGCTCTTGAGCAACACTCTGGCTCCTGAGCTAATTTCTTCGGCAGACCCATCTACAAATAATATTAAGTTTGGTGGGTCTTCTGGCTCTATCTTAACATTGATGTTCGTTGCCTCTGTAAACTCAACAACAAAATCTGCCATTGTTTGTCCCTTAATCGAGGTTCTGGGCTGATATGAGATGTCAAACTCATTGAACTCCACAATCCATTTCATCAGTATCCCAGATATGTATGGTTTTTGGAGCACTTGTTTGAGAGGGAGGCTCGTCAAAACTCGTATGTTGTGGGTTTGGAAGTAGGGCCTTAGCTTTCTTAAGGCATTCATAAGGGATAAGGTGAGCTTTTCTATATCAGTGTAACGTGCTTCTTCCAGTAGGAGGGCTTTCCAAACATAGTAGACAGGCAATTGCATGTTATCCTCCTCTTGCATAGGTACCGAGCTCTCTGCATCGGCACTTACAGCTAAACATAACAACTGAGTTTCTTCTTCTTTAGGCTTCGAGAGAAAGGGGCTTATCCTAGGTGCTTCTTCAGCCCTTGGAACGCCTCTTCGTATTCCTCACTCCATTGAAATCTTTTTCCTCCTTTTAAGGCCTTGAAGAAAGGAAGGAATCTATTAATAGCTTTTAAGATGAATCGGTTCAGCACTGCAAGACATCCCTTTAAGCATTGCACTTTCTTTAGCTTGCTGAGGGACTTCATGTTCAGGAGGGCCTCAATCTTTTTGGAGTTCACCTCAATACCTCTCTGGTTGACCATGTAGCCCAAAATTTTTTGGGAAGCAACGCCAAAAGTGTACTTCAAGGGGTTTAGCTTCATACAATATTTCTTCATAATATCAAAGGTGTCCTGTAAATGTCCAACATGGTATGTCGACTTGAGGCTCTTTAGCATGTCATCAACATACACCTCTATTATTTTACCTAACAGGTTAGAGAACATCTTATTGACCAACCGTTTGTAAGTCGCACCAGCATTCATTAGACCAGAGGTCATAACCTTTGTAGCAATATAACCCTCGACCAGTAATGAAAGAGGTGTGCTCCTCATTTACTGAGTGCATGGGGATTTGATTATACCCCGAATATGCATCCATGAAAATTAACAATTCGTGGTCTGCAGTGGAGTCGACCAGTTGGTCGATCCTTTGGAACGAAAAACTATCATTCGGACATGCTTGATTGAGGTTGGAGAATTTTATGTAGACCCTCCAGTTGGCATTAGCCTTCTTCACTAACACCGTATTTGATATCCATTTGAGGTATACTATTTCCCTGATGAACCCATTGGATATGAGTTTTTGCACATCTTTTTTCAATGCTGCATACCGCTCCGAGTTCAGAGCTCTCATCTTTTCCCTGTGATGAGTGGATTTTGAGTCTATGTTGAACTGATGAAAACTGATTTTAGGATCGATACCAACCATATCTTCATGTTTCTAGGTAAAAACGTCCAAGTTGTTGAACATGAAGCTTTTAAGCATGGCTTTTGCTTTCGGTTCGAGCTCCTTCCCTATTTGCATTGACCTTGTGGAGTTGTTCAGGCTTATAAGGAAAAGCTCTAGCTACTCTACTGGGATCTTCTATAAGTCCGATTCTGTAACTCGGAGATCTAGATCCACCTCAATAACCCCCTTCTTCAAGTGCATCCACCATGTTCACGTCTTTCCCTTGTTTAGGGGTCAGGCTTTCTTTAGGCGCGTCGATCATCTCAGTGTCTATAAGGACCATGTTTATGCATTGGGGTTCGAACTTTCTCAAAGAGCTGAGGCAGCACTCTCTTGAACCCATCTGGTCACCTCGACCGTGGCGATTCTTTCTTTGGTGGGAAATTTTACGTAAAGATGATGTATGGATGTCATGACCTCCAGTTCTTTTAGGGCGGGTCGTCCCAAAACCCCATGATAAGCGGACCGATGATCCACGATAAAAAATCTCATGAAATGGTGAGCCCTGAATAGGAACTCTCCCATTTCTACTGCCAATATGATCCTTTCCCTATGGACGATGCTATCACCTGTAAAACCATACAAATGAGTGGTCATGGGGACTATCTCATGGTCTACCGCCATTTTATCAAAAGTGGTTTCTGATAAGTGTAGTTTCTACACT
>CAIGRO010224828.1:0-26501 GCA_903798355.1 Fraxinus baroniana | reverse complement strand
AAAAAAAAAAAAAAAATTGTTCTAATAACTATCTTGTGTCAGAATTGAGAAATTACTTGGCTCGGATCCGTTCCAATTTTACCTCTTGTTCTCCTTCTGAATCAAACTTTTCCTTGCCATTTAGGTCCTATTGCAGATGAAATTGGTAATTTTAAAAACGTTATGGGCCAAAAAAGAAAATATACGAAGTATAAGGTTGCGTGCCCAAATGTAATTATCATGTGTAGTGTAGGCCTTCAAAGTTCAAACCAAATAAAGCATGTTTAACTTTCACACCCACTATTCATTTTTTATTAAAAAAAAAAATATGAGGACCAATTTTATAATTATCTATTCTTCAGCCAAGCCGATTAACATATAGCCGTTAAGAAATACAACTACTTCTGTATGGAAAACAGTCGGCTCAAGCTGAGAGAGTAATCAAGAGTTGCTAGCCACGCCCCCAAAAGGCCAAATTAACACGCGTACCATGAAGTCCCTGTCCACCAGGCCCCAACCCCACTTTGGCTCCTTTTTATTAGACGGCGGCTTAACTTGGCCCAGTGACGGCGTTGGGTCCCACAAGCCGAACGCCCGCCAATGGCTGTAAATTTTACCTTTTCTTTTTCTCTACTTTAGCGGAGCAAAGGCTAAAGAATGCTAATTTAAGTAAAGGAAGAAGACTTGAGACTTGTACTTAGTGTGAAATTAATGCTCAATTAAGGGAAAAAAAAAAATGGTCACCCAATTTGACGAGATAATATGTTTTATTCAATAGATAGGCTCGAGATTCAAGGTACTTTAGGACACGAAGTTTAGTATACAATACTAAACGAGATTAAGCCCCTGTTTGGTGCACATTTTTTCTTCAAAAACGTTTTTTTTTTATTTGATGGGGGATATGTGGTTGAAAAAGAATGAAAAGTTATTTATGTGATGAAAAATATATTTTTATTAAAGAATATATGGCTGAAAATGAATAGAAGAATTATAATGAAAAAATAATGTGGCTCAAACAGGGGCTAAGATCCTCATTTGACGAAAAAGTCAAAAACTAATTCTGAAAGTACTTAGTTTGACTAGAAGATCTTTTAGAAGAAACTGTGTAATAAGATAACTTTCTCAATAGACCTTCTACAAAGAGTAAAAGTCGTGTCAAATGGTCTTTAAACAATACAATACGTAAGTTTTTATGTTCTAATTATCTATTTATATTATTCGATATTTTGCAATTTACTTCAAGTGTGTCATTGATAATTGACGTTTAACCTAGGCTCGTTTTAATGATTGAGGATGCAATATTCTTCTCTATGTTTGTGTGGTCAAATATACCATGTTGAACATGTATTAATTTATATAGAAAAGGTAATTGATGTTTTACAAGACTGAAAAGATAGCACCACCGGCAAGAATTGGTGGAGATAGTGGTGGCCGCAAAGGGACGCCGCCACTACCCAGACATTGTGGCATGAACTGGATGCATTTTGAGGTTTAGACGCCTTGTTAAAGGCAAGACTTGCCACATAATTTCCTTCCAAAAATCCCACGTTGTACCGTTCAAACGGGATTTGTCGGCTGTCCCAAGAGCCCTACGTCACTATTCATTAACACTTAATTCACTATAAGTTTACAATTTTTTTTGCGTTTATTTTCCTTGAGAAATTAATTGTAAACACCTTCTTTCTGAAATGGAAAGACGGATCCAACAATTTGGACATCGACACCTATGATTCGGCAAGCTACTCCACTTTTTCGAAGAAGATAACGTCACGGAGCAAAGCTCTCTCCAAACATTTAATTGGAGAGTGGGACAATGCCCCAACAAAAAGGAAAGGCTCGAGATTCAAAATCTTAGGATAACAACGATTAAAGAAAAGTTTGAAGAGTTTTCTTTGCTAACGACTTGTATAGTAATTGAGCTTATAAAGCTCACTAATTTAATATTTGGTTTGCTAATTCACTCCCCCAATCCATTTTAAGTGGAAAATAATAGTTGGGATTCCATAAGCAACTGTCGAGTCTACGAAGAATTTTTTATTTTCTTCTATTGGATTTTGTTTGCATCGTAAAACACGTGTAAATCTCGATCCTATTATAAGAGTCATTCTTAAATCTTTTTTTTTCGAAATCCTACCCTTAAACTAGGATTAAATTAAACTCGCTGATTCTAAAGCCTATTTCATCATAATCAAATTCGAGAGCTAACTTTACTCAATATGACTAAATTCTTCACGAAGTCATGACAAAATCTACTCAATACAATTGAATTCTTGATAGAGTCTGATGTAGATCGTGTCTACAATAAGCAAACAATTGGATTGCACCTTAAGAAAATAAAAACCTTTTTTCTTATTTCGTGAACAACTAAAACCCTACAAGATATTTAGAATTTTAAATACTGAAATAACAGAAAACCTACTTGGACAGCAGTCTCTTAATAGGCTGGGCTACAAAGCAAAATAACTAAATACTGAAAATAATGAACTAAGAAATATTAAGTGTCGTTTTGACCTTTTAAACGAATTCAAACACCCAAAATCCATCATACGTCACAGCAAAGCGGTGAGTTCAATGGGAATCGTCGCGAACTTTCCGGAATGTGGTTATGGGTCCAAAACGAACACCGTATGCAAAAATTATGCCATTTTCTTTGAACGTCGACCATCCAAACGTTCCAAGTATGTAAGTATTTGTTCTTCCATGCTAGCCTCATCAGAGTCATAACAAATCAATTTTGGGTCGTCTACTTTCTTTTGTACAACTTATTTAATCATATTTCTTGATAGTGAATCCACTAATTCAAGTTGACTAAAATAAAGTGAGGAAATGGTGGTGTAAACAATGAAACCAATGAAAAAGAGACGTTTAGATTATGCCAAGCATGAGATTTTTATGCAAATTTTTGTAGAGTTCAGTGGGGGAAACAATGATTAAAGAGTGGATTTTAGGGCACGAGAGGATCAAATTTCGGAATCGTGTTCCCCTCACTTGCCCCCAACCCATCAATTTCAGTTCGCACTTTCACTATGTCCACAAACACACACACGAGGGCAAAAATTTTTTGTAGGTATCTACGATATTTTATACGTGTCATCGAATGTGATCGATTTATTTAAAAAAAAAATTAAATATTTGATCGTACAAATATTAAATTAATATTCTACGTATTTTAAAATTTTTGTGTGTATTGTTTATCTATTATAAATTAATCAACTAACTTATATTTAGTATTTTTTTGCTCCACCTATTATAAGTTATTTCCTTGTTTTTTTTTTTTTATATTTAAGTTTTAAATTATTATTTTTTCTTTATCTTGTATTTTCTTTTTTATTCTTATCACTATTCAATGAAAGAAAAATGACTGTCAAATTGGTTGGTTTTTATTTGTTTTGGTGGGATACCACTCTTGGTTGGACCCTAAGAAGTCAATTAATTAATTCAGATTAGGTCTAATTTTCGATAATTTATTCACTATCATTAGCTAAGAATCCAGAGAATTTTTTTTTAATGTCTTATATAACTACTAATATGTGTTAAAGGATTAATCCCGCATCGATAAAATACTAAAATACAGACGAGGATGTAATGATTTGAACTATTTTTCTTAACAAGATTACTCTTTTAAGATAGAACTTCATATTTTAATATGGTATCAAAGTAGGCAAATGTTTTAAGTTCAAGTCTTGTCATCAAGCATGTTAATATAAATTTTATGCACGTGTTAGGCTTTATTAAAAAACATATAAAATCTTGCATACACGTAAGGGAGTGTGTTGGAAGATGATATTTAAATGTTATAAGTGTGATTGGATGTAATATTTTAAACTTTTAGATCGAATAATTCAACATAATGTTAGAGCTCATTGACTTTCAACAAGAAAATCGATTCAATCACAAGCTAAAATATGTACACGAATTTTAAAATTGATGTACTCAAATAAGCTACCATCTTATAAGAGCATGTTAAAGGATAAATCTCACATCGATTAAATACTAAAACTATAAACCAACATATAAGAGTTTAAACTATTCATTTCTACAAAATTAAATTTTTAAGGCCCCGTTTGATATGCTAAAATTTCCATGGAAAATGGAATTCAAATTCCATTTTTCATCTTTTGTCATGTTTGATATGCTAAAATTTTCATGAAATTCTTTTTTCACAAATGCCACATATGTAGTGCACACTTTTCATGAAATGGTTGAATTGTTTTTTCCCACCTTTTTTGTGGGAAAATGGAATTCCACCTTTTTTTTTAATGTTTGGCAATTGAAACAAATTTCATAATCAATTGAAAAAAAAAAATCACTTTAATGGACAATTTTCATATAAAATAAAGCCAAACGAATACAAAACTTTGATAAAAAATGATTTTCTAGGAATTTTTTTTTCGCAATGGAAATAAATTTTATAACCAATTGTGAAAAAAATTATCACTTTAATGGACAACTTCCATGTAAAACAAAATCAAACGAACACAAAAAAATTCAAAATTTTAAAATTTTATGGGTGGAAAATTATACCAATCAAACACACTTAATTAACAATTCTCTGAAAAACAGGTTCTAGACAATTACTTTCTCTGGAATTCATTTTCTTTCCACCATTGCAATCAAACGGACCCTAAGATGTAGCCTCAAATCTTACTAATATGATCTTCATTTATTCTCCTAGCCATTGTTTGATTCTCATTTTTTCAAAATATATTTTTCTCTTTTTTTTTCAACCACATATTCTTTAATAAAATAAATTACAAGCAAATTCAGAATTTTTTCTTATTTTTTAACCACATATTCTCCATCAATTTATTATTCTAAAATACATTATACAAAATAAATAAATAAAACTCAAACAGGCCTTATCTTAAAATTGAAGTTAAAGATGATTATTAAAAAAAAAAATGACTTGGAAAAATATTAAATTTGGGATTTAAATCATCTCATAGGTGAAACACCGTAAAACAATTGATCTACGAAAACTCTTGCAAGCATAAAATATTTTATTTGAATGCTTCTCTTCATCAATGTGTGCAAATAAACCTAACATTGGAATCTTAATATATTGCATTCAATTGTTAAATAGGACTAGAAATGCACAGTGGTTATAACAAAAGTAACTATCAAAGAAGGAAAATGCCTTTTCCACTTTGCCTTAGCGTACCAAATGTTACCTTTCACTTTTATGGAAAGCCCTTTTGACAAAAATGGAAAAAACTTCTCCAATTTTCAAATTTATCTAAAAGTGAACAATGCTTTATAGGTAGCTATGGTTAATAAAGAAAGTGAAAATAGAGGTAATTAATGCTCTTTTGCATACATTTTGTTGAGAAATGATAGATTAGGTTTTGAGTGCTTCCCTTTTTCTTTTTTTTCTTTTTATTTTTTTATTTTTATTTTTCTGCCATTCAATATCGGATGCAACAATATAAGAAAATTTGTTACAATAAGTAATGATTCGAAATATCTATCCAAATATAAGTAGATAAGGAGAAGTCCGTCCAAATAATTAAAAAATCATTTTAACTATAATCACGCCTCTATCAACATGTATTTTATCTGAATAATCGAACAAAAACAGCTAGCACCAAGATATGTAATATCAACGGATCAAAGTTTATCGTACATCAATTTGATTCAACCATTTCATTTTCAAATTAATATGCTCCTATGTAATATTAAAATATTATTTGTTCTATAGCATAATATTTCGTCTTTTTTAATGTACAATGGTCTGTATTCTACGAGGATAATTTGTTTATATATATTTTTTGTTACTCCATACTTTTGTGATTATTTTTTTATGGAATTTTGATATCTTATGAGTAAATTTTACAAATGGTTATTGATGTTTGTGCATAATATCAAGTTAGTTCTTAAAAGTATTTTTTGATCTATTTAGTCACTGATAATGAAGTTAATTTTACAAACAGTCATTGAAGTTTGTGTAAATTTCAAGTTGGTGCTTAAATTAAATTCTCCACCAATTTAGTCACCGACTGTAGTTAAAGTTACACAAAAGGTTACTCCTTTAGCGAAACTAAAGGTCAAATCAAACGAATCGTTTGCTGAATGCCTTTGTAAACCAAATTTTTTGTAAGATTGATCAAACTATGGTCGACTTTTGTTAGATTCATGCGCTTGTAATTACTTTATTTGGTTCGATGCTCTAATAACACCATCGAGAAAAAAGCAACCCTAGTTTCATAAAATTCAGTTTTTTCATAAATATTTGTTTAAAATTGAAAATTTGGTATTTTTTTTTTGAAAAAGTTAGCATTGTTTTACAAAGCATTTTAAAGATTATAAGTTGATCAAACTTCTTTTTTAGTTGCGCATTTTATTGAATTTACAATTTTATTCACACATTTCAGAGAACCCACCAACTCGAAAGGTAAAAAAGCTTTATCATACAGGAGCTAAATTATTCATAAAATCTCAAATCAACACTTTTCTAGTTAGGATTCTTAGCTCTTGCACCTTTCTTGAAGGTAGGATTTTTTTTAGCTAGGTTTTAGATTGCTTCACTATTTTTTTTTTCAGAATTTTCATCATTAACATTAACACTTTCTCTTGCATTCATTCCTGGCTACATTGGCAAACTAAAAATATCATATGCAATAATTGAAATATTTGGTACATGAAGTTACAATCGATATGCGCATCTAAAATACACGCAACGGATTGCTAGGTGGAAAGGAAGTTGGAAAATTTCTATTCTATGTGACATTTATGTCTAATAAATCGACACTCAAATCTAAAATTAACTTTCAATGCATTCTATGGATGGTTATCTAGGTTTTCCCTATTTTCTTAAATTTAAAATAAAACTATGTCTAAAACTTGGGAAACGAGATTAATCTTGGTGAATCATATCGTCGAATATAGCTTCTGAATTTAGACGAAGATCTTGAAATGTCTATTTTTCTCTATCACAATAACCTGACGGAGTCACCATTTATGATGAAAGAATAAAGAGTTGTATTATTGATGATAAAAGACCAATACGATAAAAGTAAATTCGAATAAGTGACGGGTTTTATACCCCGTGATATGGACCTTCCATTAGGTCCGAATATAGTTTGTACCAAACTGTCCAAATCTAGGACCCTACTCCAAGGAATCATAACATCAAGCTATAAATTTCTACTGACCAAGTTGGTAACACTAATTTTCAATGTTACATAAACCTTCAATACTTTGATAGTGAAATTTTATATTCGTGCCCAATGAAAGAAAGGGCTAATCGTCATACGAGTTAACTTTCATTTTTCTTCTTTGTCCAGTATGACATTCTACGACTAAGGAGTGTTTGATTTTAGATGCTCAATTCGATGAAGTCAAGAACGAGTTCAAGTCGACGTGTATTGATTTTTTTTATTTGTTTTTTAAAAATTATATTATTTATTCAGATCGAGGTGGTTCAAAGAAATAGTATTGTTTATGTTGAAAGATTAATTTGGTAAGTCAAGATTTTCAAAGGTACTATTATTGAAGTTGTTGAAGTGATAATGCTATTAGGACTTACCTCAATCATTATTTGTCCATATGTAATCATATCATGTGGCAATAAAAATTATGTTAGGTTAATTTTTGTTAGGTAAGTTTGAGACAATCAAAACCTTAAATGGGACAACTAATAAAACATTCTTAGTTTTTACAAACATAATATTATTAAAATTAAAGAGTGAAAGTCAGGTAGCTATAATTGCCTACATACATATAAAATTATCTTGTCGTGCTCAAGTATAAACTAAATATAATTGAAACACAACCATAAAAGAAGTAGTTACGAAGAGAATCCCTTTACGCTTTGCAAATAGTTAGTCTCTGTTTGAGTCACGTTATTTTCACAAGAGTGCATTTTTCTGTTTGATATGATGGGGAGTATGTAGTTGAAAAAGAAGAAAAAGTTACTGATTCGATGTAAAATATTATTTTATTGTAGAAGGTGTTGTTGAAAATGAGCAGAAAAATAAGAATGAAAAAATAATTTGACTCAAACAGGGTTTTATAAAAGGAAAGAATATATAATTATAGAATCATGTAAAATTTGACAGATTTCAATTCTGTCATTCCTATTCTTTTCCTAAGCGGAAACGAGGGATTCACATTGATTTCAATTGATATATAGAGTTTCCCTCGATTTGATACCACTCTTGCAGCCGACTTTGAAACGGTGCATTAAATTAAAAGGCTAATTATTTGCAATGCGTAAAGGGATTCTTTTCGTAATTACTTCATGGTTTCGTGGGATTAGTCGAGGTGTGCTTAAACTGGCTCGAACATTCATGGTTATAAAAAAAAATATATATATATATATATTTGATAGTCAACTGTTGTGCTGCTCGTTTTTGTAGATGAAATTACGGAAGCAATTGAAAAAAAGATAATAAATAAATATTATGCAACTTGTGAAAATCTTTGCGTATCTTTATCAAATTTAGCCCCTGTTTGAGCTAACTTTTAAAAAAATGAGAATGAAAAATATAGTCGTTATTGGGGTCCACACAAGAGATAAAAAATTTGAATTTAAATATTGATGTGATAGATAACGATCATATTTTTCATTTTAAGGAAAAAAAAATATGGCTCAAACAAGGCCTTAAACTTCGCTAAGTTAATTAAGATCCGAATAATAACTTCAAATGATTAATAATGAGTGAAGAGACATTTCAAAATCTTGTATTAGACCTTAAGATTTATAAATGACAAAGTGAATAAAACTATCCATCTCTTCCACGTTTGTCTAAGCTTAAAAGTTAAAATAAATAAAAGCAAATAAGTTCCAAACATATTTCCACAAGTTCTTCTTTTCTACTTCTTCTTCTTCTTCATTTTTTTTTTTACTTTTGAATTAAAAGGCTTACTTATTCTAAAATTAACAATTACTGTTAAAATAAGTAATTTTATATTATTATTATTATTTTTAAACCTCAAAATTTTAAAATAAGTAATTTTATTTTATTTCTTAATTCAAAACCTCAAAATTTTCTTATCTACTTATAATTTATCTTTTTCAGCTTAGCCAAACACGATCCATTGTGCACACATATTTGATGCTCAGCCCACTAAAGCA
Organism: Fraxinus baroniana; assembly: GCA_903798355.1. Lineage (NCBI taxonomy): Eukaryota > Viridiplantae > Streptophyta > Magnoliopsida > Lamiales > Oleaceae > Fraxinus > Fraxinus baroniana. Next base: position 17,446 of record CAIGRO010224828.1, on the reverse strand, counting down.
TTTTTATCTCTATTAGAAGTCAATGAAATAATATGTTCTTTCCACGTATTATCTCATCATCCTGACGTCATCATGAGAATAGCTTCAAGGTTAATATTTGCAACTATACTATTGCTAAATTTGAATTTGTTATATCTTATAAAAGGTGGAACCAAAAAGGATTTTATTGTTCAACTGGAAAAAAGTTAATAATAATCATTATTAAAAAAAAGTTTGATTATGTAATAATAATAAAGAAAAAAAAAAGCTTAAAACCGGGAAAAAAATGAATAGAGGAAAGGATGTAAATCAATTTTGAAACATTAAATAAATGATTCGCGAAACATTCAATTTCTTTTGAAAATAATCGCTTCAGACGAATTTAAAACTTTTATGACTCAAATGATCAAATTTGGGAGTCACGTAATGAATTTATTAATTATTTCTAGTGGTCCTTTCTTATCCAGGGCATCAAACATTATGAGAAAATGCATGTTGGTCAGAATTTATGAGTATCGAAGAATTATTTCTGTGCAATATATGCTTATATTCAAACTATGCAAATATTGCATTTAATTTGGTGGACCAATTTTTCAACTTGCCATGCGGATGAAGCAATCTATGCCACCAAATTGCATGTCAAAATTCTAATCGATACCCAAAAGTAGTAATCAAGAATTATGGTCTCAAGTAGTACATGATAATTACTTGGGGCAGATAGAGTAGCAATATGTTCACATTATGTGTCCCTACTAGACTCGATGTGTTCAATTGAGTTGGTGGGTCCCAAGATTTAACAAGCTTAAATTTGATGACAAAAATTATTATTATTATTACTATATTTTTTATTCTTTTGTAGTTCTAGGGCTATACTCAAAACTTAGAGAATTACATATATAGTACATGCTAAGTAAATTTAAAAGTCACATATTTCACGTTTAGTGTGTAGTACTAAAAAAAATTAGACGTCTGGCTGACTTTGCGATCATGTATCTCACACCATTTGTCATCCCCTTTTTTGATACCCGTCTTTTATCTTTCTTACCTTATAGATGTTAAAAAAAGACTAATTCATGGTAGAGCACTTCAAGATTAAAGTAATTTATTCAAACGATAGTCGAATATCATGATAAAAAGCTTGAAAGAAGTGTTGTCGATTGAATATATTTGCCAATATCCTCAAAATAAGAAAAAAAAAAAGGGAGGGGGGGGGGTGGGGGGGGGGGGGGGGTAATTTGTAGACATTGACAAGATCTGATGAGACTGAGTGTACGAATAATGAGATTCTTTATACAAGAGGAAGAAAGTAGAATTTAAACACGTCTTCCACTTGGTGACCGTAAGCCAAGTCTTCTAACTATTATTATCAAAGTCTCTTTAGTGCTTCTTTTCCGAAATCACTCACGTCACATTCAAATTGCTTTTCTTTATCGGAGAATGTTATAACTTATAATTCAACTATAATGGAACAATTTAACTAGTCAAAACATTTGAATTGAGTGAAAGTTAATCATGAGAATATGTTCAGAAGATGTATACATGTCACATGCCCGCTCCATGGATGAAGTGGCATGTGGATTTGTTGGGTTTCTGCGTAGCAAAATAATGCCCCATTGCCATTTTCATTCATAAGAACTTGAGAGACAAGGGCACATCACACAGGGAGATAAAGAGAGAACTCAATTTTCATTCATTAGGGTAAAATTGTGTGAATGACGTTGCAACTCTCACTGCACGCCGAAAAAGAGGATCCCACAAAGAATACAAGGTAATTAGAAAGAAATCATGTTGTTGGAAATTTTGCAGAATTAAGGTAACATTGTGTTACCTTAATTATCTAGAGTACTTTCCTCTTGATATAGATTAGGGTTGATATTCTTTACCATTTCGTAATTAATTATCTTGAACTTTGTATAACCAAACAAACCGTACTAGTTGCGGTGAGGGTGTCCACCACGGTCCAATATATTGGAAAGCATTCTCTTCGAACGAGGTTTACGTGTACATAGGTAAAAGAATCATATGAAGTTTCACTATTCTTCAAGATTACTACGGGGCATTCTCGCTCAACTTGATAAAAAATCTTTTCATGTGATGATATACGTTACACGCGTATAATGTCATGACTAGATACCTTTGTTAGCAGCAGAGCCTTGTGAGGGGCAGGTCAGGGCAGCGATCGTCCCCACAAAATTTTTTAATTTTCTAGATTTATACTGTATTTATATATAATAAATTTAATATATGCTTAACACATATTTTACCTGTCAAAACATTTTTTTGTCTCCCAATGTGTAAATTTTGGTTCCACCGCTAACTTGTATTCAAACTACAAATGGTCTTTGTGAAAGAGGGCCTGTTATCTACAGCAGGAAAGTGTTTAGGGGTCATAAAATGATTACCCACTAAGGGCCATTTAGATAAATGTCAGATATGACCATTTGGGATTGAATGCTCCCCAACCCTACAACTTAACAACTCCACTCTTAGCCCAAAGTTATTGTTTTAGATGTGGATGGCCCATATTCTTCTCATTTATTATGGCCCATTTTTACTTCATAAAAAACATGGCGCATGTCACGTGCTCCCCTTCCTAAGACACAAGACAACTACCTGCAGGGGCCTCAGAAAATTTCAAAATCCATTAATGACTTCTTCTTCATTTTTTTTTTTATATTTTTTTTTGTAAATCATTCAAGGTGAATTTTTATTCTTCAGATTTGATTGGATATTTTGGACAATAAATGATAGTCACCATCATTATATCTCAGATTTTCAGAAGCCCTTTGTATTTTATTTCTTGAATGCACGATAATTGATTTTGGAAAATGTTCCTCATCGAGAAAAATTGTGTTTGAATGGACTATGGATGATGTTAAAGAGATTATTGCGCTTGTAAAAAATTATTTTAGGGGCCTCGTAATAATTTATTGGCTAGGGTCTCAACATTTTCAGGGCCGGCCCTGACTACATGCCCAACAAATCCTAAACCTTTTTGACCTTTTCATTTTTTTTTAAGAAGGGGGCTAGGTCAAGCCGAGCAGACGAAAAGGTGTAAAAAGAGAAGAAAAGTCCCATCATTTCCATCTTTTTTCCTAAATCCTATATAATTTGTTTAAAAATGTGAACTATAGAATAATGGACAATCTTAAAAAAAGAAAAAGAAACTAAAATCTTCTTAACCGTGTTGTTTAGTCCGATATAATATTATATAACAAGAAATGCCCATAATGTATTCTTCTCTTCTTATTCCAATTAGGCTTTGGAATATACTTGCATAAGCTACTTTGAGTTGGAAGTCAGTCACATGTCATGGAGTGGCACTAGACAATGTATAATTATTGACTTCCATTTTAATGAGGTTTTGAAGTCAGTCACATGTCATGTAGTGGCACTAGACAATGTATAGTTATTGACTACCATTTTAATGAGGTTTTGAAAAAAAAAAAATTGTATTTTGAATTAATAATGTTTTGGAAAATGTGTGGTTAAAAGAAAGAAAAAGTTTTGAATTTACGTGTAATATTATTTTATTGAAAAATGTATAATTGAAAAGAAGAAAGAGAAAAGTGCATTAAAATTAAAATGGAGTCCAAATATGTGCATACTAGTCATATTTGGGTTCCATTTTAATGAAATTGGAGGAAAATGTATTTTAAAATAATGATTTTTAAAGAATGTATAATTAAAAGATAAGAAAAGTTTAAATTTACGTGTAATATTATTTTATAAAAGAATATATATTTAAAAGTAAATTTTGGAAAAAAATATATTTTAAAATAATGGAGCCCAACATGAGCATAGACTCACAATCACTCATCTTCTTTCAAGATTTTCAAGGACAAATATTGGACTTTAATGGGAGTGGGACATGATTCCTTTGGTATAGTTCAAGAAAACAGTATGATAGAACATATAGTATGTCCAAACAAAATATGGGTTGAAATGGCCTACAAAAAGTACAAATTGTCACTATATGAAACTTGAGGATAAACTATGATGAAATTTGTCTAATTGTAATTTTGCCAATAATGTATTGTATTTATAAAATTTTCTGTGTTGAAGAAGTACGTCAATGGATTTTAGAGACATCATCACAACTTTGTCAAAACAATGAGTTTTGCATATTACTTTCCTCTTGAAATCTCTTTTCTGATTCAAAATCATCGTGCAACGTGTATTCAAAATCATCGTGCAACCATGTATGACTTCTCGTTATTCATTATTGGGAGGTTTTTCGCAAAATGGCAAAAACCCATTTGTATTTGAGAATGTGTGTGGGAAAATTTGACGGCGTTTTATACATGAAGACACTTGGCAATTTTTTATTGGGCAAAAGAAAAGATATATTTCATACAATCGGCTTTAATTCTATGCATTACTTGTAGAAACTGCAACATGGATACAAATATCAGAGGTTTGGACAAAAATGGCAATCCCCAAAACATGTAACAAACTCAACTAAATATTCCAACATCAATCTAAATAAAGAGATTCCGAGGGGCAAGGATGGATCAATCTGATTCTAACCTCGCAATGTATTGGTCATAGTATTTTGCAGCTCGTTCCAAATCTCCAAGCTCAGTATAACTATCAGCTATCGCTCCATACGCTTCTGTATTTCCGGACGTCTCTCCTTCTCTTTGAGAAATTTCCAGAACCAGAGTGTGGTACTTGATCGCTTCCCGATACTTACCCTGCCGTTGCAGTGATGCCCCTAAAAGATGAACAATAATTTTCTTACAAATCAAACTATTTGAAAACAACTATAATTCATGGGGCACATTGTACCACGAGGAGGAAGAAGAAGAAGGGAAAAAAATAAATAAACCTGAAAAAAGTCCAACTAGAATTTAAAAAAAATTCTTTAAAATTCTTCATTGATATAATATAAATTTAGTTTTATACTTATTGTTAATGTTTCTTATTGAAATATTTTAAATATGAGTGACTATTTGTTATTTAATAATAAATTTGAGTTAAAAATCATAACATTTCTAATAAAGAAAGAAAAATGATTATGGTAAACTATCTGAGGAGTATTGGTATCCAATACGTGTCGAATACAAACACATCATCCTGGTTGAAGTGTCCGTGCAACAGAGGTGTAGATGCTTTTAACTTCCCTTGTACCCACCCACGCCAGAACACTGGATGCCTGAATGTCTTTCACGAGGCTGATCCCTTGTCGGGTTTCAGCTGTGGCAGGTTCCGAGTACTAAAAACTGAAAATCGATACTATAAATTTGTATAATTTTGAGTCATCTAATTAAGCAGTTGTATAATTATCATCACATTTCCAGCAAATCAGCATCATTAAAGATATGAAGGACAAAGATCTTAAACGAGAAAAGTGACATACCTAATCCCCTTGCAGCCTTCTTTTCTTCAATCGGATCCTTTAGATTCTGGGCAAGCTCAAGTGCTGTCTTGAACTCTGAAAATGCCCTCTCAGGATCTTGATTTCTCAAAAAGTTCTTCCCATTTTTCAGACGAGAAATTAGCTCTTGCTTCCTTGAATCCACAATCACTTCATTCTCTGCTATCCTTCCACTAACAGGAGCATAGCTTAAACTGGGTGCGTAAGATTCAATCTTAGCTTGCCTTCTCAAAGCTGCATTGATCTGGCGCAGCTGTTCATTTAATCGCTGCAATTCTCCTCTTCTCTGCCGTGCAAGTAATCCTGCATTACAAAATACAAAACAAATGATTGAAGGAGTTAAAAATTTACTGCATGCCTTGTCTGGATAACTTATTCTTCTTCTTACTGTTAAGTAAGAAAGTTACTTCTTTTGAAACTAATTCTTACCTCATTGTCAAAAGAAGTAACTTGTTTCAAATTTTGATCAGTATTATTTATTTCTCTTAAAACTTGCATATTTTTTAAACTTAGGTTTTAGATAAAACGGAAATGGGTGGAATATGATTAGTCCAAATTTGTAACTATTTGATTAGTATCGAGTTTGCATGAATTTGCAAGAGATTTACCCCCAACGGTGGCTCCTATAAGGGCAACAAAAAGTAACAAAGGCATATTGAACACAGAATTCTCAGCTACACATGTTTCTGCGAGTGCTTCTGGAGCTGTAGTAAACATTAATGCATTTGCCATGATAAGCGTGGTTGCAGGGAATCTGGAAAACACTTTTTCCTGCCAAAGTGATATTAACAGAATTAAAGAATAAAGTAGGAGTTCAACCAGTGCCATGGTTGGATATATTACCAATTACAAGTACAATAAAACAATGCACGAGATATACTAGGAACAATTGGACCATTTACATTTCTGCTTCGGGATTTGGCTAGTGCAATTTGAAGAAATAGGGTAGAGAAAGTGAGAGAGAAAGGAGTAGGGGAAAGGCATATCTTCCGCTTTGTATTTCAAATCAAATAAAGCTAAAGATTCAGGGTAGTAACTAATGGATGAAACTAGTTAGGGCCTAAATTTGTAGACAATTCCAACCATTCCAACTTTAATTCTCGTGGATTGGGTTGTTATAACCCGTTTTTGGTCCAAGAGATTAAATTGAATGTTTTCAAGAATCATTCTATCTTCTTCCTCATGGCTTCACCTTATAGTCAAACCATATCAAAATATAAAGTAATTAACAGCTATTTTCCCATCTGAATTCAATTCATATTTGTTTTCCTATTTCATTTTCTACAATAATGAGCTAACCACAAAAGCTAAACACAATTCATACCCAAAGAAAACATCAAAATCATATTTACGAACATTAGTTTACAAAACCTCTAGGCAGACATTATAATGAGATTTCATTACTTCACAAATAAAATTATACAATAACGAACCAAAAAATCAGATTGCAGAAGAACCCATGTACCAAACTCACAAAGTAAAAAAATTACATCTCATAAATCACCTAGAAAACAATAATTTCATAATTCTAAGAAAAACTAGAAAAGATAAATATAAACACAAACATCCATCAAATAATCAATTTTTTGAAAAACCCCAATAACTGTTGGAAGTACCTTGAGATCAACAATGGTGAGAACTTCTTGCTTAAAAACTCCATCTTTACTTTGTTTTCTGGGATTTGTGCCGTTGAGAGTGGCAAAGACTGTGCAAGGAGAAATGGGTTTTGCAGGCTGTGGAATTCTCACAGCGGTTGGGAAGAATCTGCAGAGGAAGTGAGGATGGCAATGATTCCATGAGAGAAGCCCTTGCTTCATCAAAATACTCATCCTTATTTCCTTCTATCTGTTCTGAGTTTTTGTCTTGTTAATGTATAAGATTGTTTTGCTCTATTTTAGGAGAATCAAGGATTCAAGAGATGGTGTTGGTGGGTGGGGGGTGATCGATGAAGGAAAATATTACTTAAAATAAATTTTTTTAATTGGCCATTTTTTTTAAATTCACAAATTTTTATTTTGGCACCCCCTACATATCATTCAAAGTCCGAATTAAGTAGGAAAAAAATAAACATAAAATAAAAAATGACGAGCAACAAGTAGTATGCAAGTCGGCTCAACCTATCTAGGGCCGAGTTGGTGGAGCAAGTTGAGTTTGAATTTTTTTTATTTATTTTTGGGTGTGTCAAGAGCATGAGTTGGCTCCTGTGATTGGCTGAGTTGAGATGAACAAGTTAACTTGGCTCACCTAACAATCTATTCTCATTCCAGTTAGATATCTTCGGTCCTTCTATCACCCCAACTTCTATTATTACTCATGCTACAACTTCCGTCTCCACTCAACCACATTCATCTTCCTATTCTTATTGTGTTACATCATCGGATTCTCTACAACCAATCTCAACAGTTAATTCACATGCTTCTTCTATCTATAAACACTCGTCCAATAATTATTCAGGCTGAGCATATCATTCACAAACCTAAGTTTTCCCTTACCATTATGCACATTGAAAATGCAATTTTTTTTTTTTTTTTTTTTTAACATTAGTTCCTAAGCTTTCCTAACAATTCCATCATATGCTACATATATAATTGAAGTACAGCACTTATTTGTTGTGTTAATAGCATGTCAAAGCCCACTAATTGTATCACAATCAATCTTTTCATCACTAATTTTACTTATTTACGATTTTTCCATTTTACAATTATTTTGTCAAACCTTAAATCTGAGAAGTGTAAATTTGAGGTATCGAGTATTTACGTCGTATTATTACAAACATAAAAATTAATTACCATTTATGCATTTGATTCTAAGAATTTTGTCATCTTGATATTATATTTGATCGTCTTTTACTTAAAACTTATGTTAGTGAAAGGTATATTATTAAGTAATTAATTCCAACATTAGTACTAAAATAAGTAACTTTTTCACTCATAAGTAATTATTATGCAGAAAGCCAAAGTGAATACTGTGACAGCCCGAAGTATTCTCAAACAGAAGATGATGTTGTTGCAGCGTTGGNATATTTGATCGTCTTTTACTTAAAACTTATGTTAGTGAAAGGTATATTATTAAGTAATTAATTCCAACATTAGTACTAAAATAAGTAACTTTTTCACTCATAAGTAATTATTATGCAGAAAGCCAAAGTGAATACTGTGACAGCCCGAAGTATTCTCAAACAGAAGATGATGTTGTTGCAGCGTTGGAGAAGAATGGCATAAATTTCATTAATTCCGCCACCACAACACGAGCAAGGACGAAGAAAGGGAAGCCGAAGATGGCCCTGAGAACAACACCGTCGCGCACCATAGCCGCTGTCACATCAATGCTTTGGGAGGATTTAGTGAACAACTCCAAGAAGGAATTAGGCAGCAGCACAGGAGAATTCATTAACAGTAAGAAGATGCAATATGCAGAAAAGATGATTAGAGGGGCATTTGTGGAGCTCTACAGGGGCCTTGGGTTGCTCAAAACATACAGGTTTCTCTAATTTTAAAATATTTTTGTCTTTCTTTTTAATAATTTAAACTTTTAAATGAGATGCTTCAAAACAACTTCCTATAATCTTACATTTGTGTAATCTTTTGAGGATCATGATTGATTATATTCATGTAATTAGCAATCTAATGTTTAATATTTCGTGATACATTCAAACTAGAGGGAAATGTTTGTTAAGAATTGGTTCCATCTTAAAAGGTCAACCTTGTTAAGAGGAGTAACTCAATTCTTTATAAGTTGGCCTATGTTTTCATTTTTATATGATGTGAGATTTCTATCGCTTAACATGCTCACGCAAGATGGTGGCTCGTTTGAGCAGTCCAATCTTGAAATTCGTGGGCTCAATTTTTTTGAGTCTTAATCGGATGAGTTTTGCTACACGTACACCCCCGTGTACGCACCCCCTGTGTACATTTAGCATTTTTCTAATCGGATTGAATTGTTTGTTGGAGTTTAATGGACTTTAATACCATATTAAGAATTGAAATTCTATCTTAAAATGTCAACTTTATTAAGAGGAGTATCCCAAACGCTTTATAAATTGGTCTATATTTTCATCTTTATTCGACGTAGGATTCTATCCCTTAACAAGATTGACTGCCAATTTGCTCATTTTCTAAAGATTTGGGATTATATACGGGAGACGAGTGGTGTAATTTTCATATTTAAATAATTACATTACAGTACCAAAAATTTAAAACTTCTTTCTGTTTCCACTTCCAATGATTTCATTGTTTTTGGCAGCTCATTAAACATGGTGGCGTTTGTAAAGATTCTTAAGAAATTTGACAAGGTAAGATTGTTCATAATATTTATATCAATTTCACTTGTAAAAGAGTTTTAATTATTATCTAATCCTCATATCCATAAATAGGTATCGAACCAGCCGGCCTCAGAAATTTACCTTAAAGTTGTCAAAAGATCACATTTCGTTAGTTCTGATAAGGTAATTGATTAAGATTTATCAGATAATTGAAGAATTGTTTGCGTTTTGTATTTATACTAAAGACTATATTGACAATTGTTTACAGTTACGTGTTGTGTAAAATGTATTGAATATAGTACTAACGAAAAAAAAGAATTAAAAATCTCGTCCATTTCGAAGGTTTTAAGACTAATGGATGAAGTGGAGTCCCTATTCACACAGCACTTCGCCAACAGTGACAGGAAAAAGGCAATGAAATTCTTGAGACCCCAACACCACAAAGACTCTCACATGCTCACCTTTTTCGTAGGTATATGTATATGCATATATACTCTCATTCTCTCTCACGCTACATATTATAATTTTATATATAATCCCACATTTTAATTTTATGTTTTTAATGTGGGTTCAACGTGGTTAGATTAATGTCAAAAAATCTTGTTCATATTTATCTGTTGTTTGGTTCAGCTAAAAAATAGTTTTATTCAATATTCAATAATTTCTATGGATTCTAGTAAGTCTTATTTAAACAATTCACAATGCAGTCTTGATACTAAGAAATCATGTAACTAAGAAAATCAATAAATATAGACTCTTATTGCACTAATTTTGAAACTTAACAAACATAAAATCCTAATTTCTAGGTAATTTGTCCTAAATCACAATGTCTCAAGGCCAAACTCAAAAGTATTTCTCAAAATTCTGTTTCTATCTTAATTAGAAATTGCAATATATATGGTAGGGACTAGATTAGAGTTTGGTTTGTAATAATAATTTTTTTTTCAAAAATGTGTGATAAAAAGGAAGAAAAACATTTGGATTTAGGTGTAATAATATTTTATTGGAGAATGTGTGATTGATAAGAAATGAAGGAAAAGTAAATTAAAATTTTAATAGAGCCCAAGCAGGGGCATAATCTCTAAATGCTCTTTAAGTGGTCACTCTTAAGATTTTGAGTGAACTAGGGCGATCGTTGATTGTCGACGATCGTTATAACAAAATTATTTTTTTAATATTTAATTAAAAAATATTAAAAAATCTTTTTGAATCAGCCATTGATTTAGAATTCCTCGGGAAAAAAAAAAGCAAAGAAAAAAAAACAGATTAATGAACATTAAAAAAAGACAGTATACTAGATAATAAGTACATGAGAAAAAAAATTATTATTTTTGTACTTTAGCACAAGGATAATAGTCCATTTAGGACTCAAGTGCTAAAACCATGAAAGATTGGTAACTGCAATCGCCAAAATAATAAGTTATAGTTTAGTTTATATATTTGTAATATATTTGACCGGTGAACGCAATGGCTACCCTATTTTTATTTTTATTTTTATTGAAAAAGGAAAAAAATTAATAAAGCATATTTGCGTGGAGACAGCAATGGGATCGGTCTTCCACGTGCCTAGGACACTCCATTATTCAACACCAGAAAAATTCCATAATCTGTCTGCATAATTTCCAGTTTAGTTCTTGTCTGAAAAAATAATTCATTTCCATCAAAGTCTTGGTAATCTATTCAGATACACACTTAATTTGCCGATGCAAAAATTCAGTGCTCGATTTCTACAGGTTCTTCCATTGTATCATGGGAGACAGACGTTTACGAAAATCTCAAACATTTACGATGAGGGAACGAATTTGTTTTAAGGACACTATGTTTACATAGGCTTCGGTTTGCTAATTCCATTCCCTTTATTATTGCAATTTATTACCAATTTGTTCCTTTGAGTATATAATAAAATTATTGTATTATGCAGTATTATTTGGATTAACAACCTTAAAACAGATTAAAAAATAATAGTAAACAGATTCGAAAAAAGAATAAACATGTTCTTATATTGTTGATTTTAGAAACTAATTTTGATTTGATTTTCAAAAATAGCAACCGAAGAAGCTAACATGGATGTGGCTATTGAAAACCAAGCTGTAGCTCTACTATGGCTCAAGGTGGTTAAATTCAAGTTATGCTGTGAGCTAAACCGTGGCTCAAACAACTGGCCATAGTATTATTGTTTCGATCAATCATGGCAAAAAATCAGAGAAACTCAATGGTTTAAATTTATAGAAGATGTTGTTTTACCTGACCACCTTGAATCTTGCCAAGTCCTTGACTGAAACTCAATGAGAGTGAGGGAGATGTGCAAGATATTAGCATACTTGATACTTGGAAACACTCTGATTTCCTATGCTGCAATTATGTAATGAATGACTTGGCAGATTCGCTGTACAAAGTGTATAGTACGATGAAAACTGCTAAGGAGTTGTGGGAGCCTTTGGATAAAAAAAAATAAAACTGAGGATGCCAAGACTAAGAAGTTCATTGCCGACAGATTTTTAGCTTATAAAATGGTAAACTCCAAAACTGTAATAAGTTAACTACGAGAACTCCAAGTGATTTTACATGAAATTCACGCCGAGTGAATGAATTTGTGCGAAACTTTCTAGGTGGTTGCAATCATTGAAAAGCTACCTCCGGCTTGAAAAGATTTAAAAAAATTACCTTAAATACAAGCGAAATGAAATGAATATTGAATAAATGATCATTAGACTTTGAATTGACGAAGACAATCGAAGTTCAGAAAAGAAGGGATTCAAACCTAATGTGGCTAAAGTCAATGTTATTGAGCATGATCAAAGTTCTAAGACTTACAAGAACAAATCTGGACCGTTTGGTGGCAAAGAGACTAAGTTGGGACCGAAAGGTGGAATTTCTAAAAAGAGACTTCAAGGAAAATACTTCAACTAGTACAAAGTGGGTCATAAGCCTTCGTAGTGTAGATTCAAAGAATAAGAAAGAAGTAAATGTGGTTGACCACAGGGCACATGATGTGTCAGAAATGAATCTCGTGACCTTCATTTCTAAAGTGAATATGGTGGGCTCAAACCCAGAAGAATGGTCGGTTGACATCGGTGCTACGAGACGTGTGCTATGATAAATAGTTGTTTACTGCATTCGAAGCAATTGAGAATGGTGATAAATTGTTCATAAAAAATTCAGCATCTTTTGAAATCAAAGGTCAAGGAAATGTGGTTTTGAAGATGACTTCGAGTAAAGAGCTGACTCTTAACAATGTGATGTATGTGCTGAAAATCTGCAAGAACCCAGTGTCCGGGACGCTTCTGAATAAGCATGGTTTTCGTATTATATTTGGATTAGGCAATGTTATTTTGTCAAAAAGTGAAATGTTTGTTGAAAAATGTTATGTTTCCGATGGTAAGTTTAAATTAAATGCAATGGTTATTAAGTCAATGATGAATAAAACTAATTCTTTTACTTACTTGCTTGAGTCTTCCAATTTCAAAACAGTTTTTCCAATACCTTTTATTTTGCTAGAAAAGTCATTTCTCAATATTACCCGTCCCCCACTAACCTCAACTAAATCAGTAAAGTATTCTTTGTAAAGTGTCATGTGAAAAATACACCCAGAATCAAGAATTTGAAGATTGACAAATCATATATACCTGCCTATCAGTGGCTGCAGTTTCTTTATAAGCTATTGCAGCTCCACCATCAACATTTTTGACATTTTTCAATTCATCAATTCTTTTGTGACAGTCTTTTATGAAATAACATTTCTTTCCTTTAACCTTGATAGTTCTTGTTGAATTTGAATTTGCCACTGTTAAAATTTCCAGAGAACTCTTTATGTTTTTCCAAAACTTTTGTTTGAAAATTTATTATTGTTTCTTTTTGAGAAATTGTTTCCTTTAACATTGTAACCAACTCCATTTGAAGAAGTTTTTAACTCACTTTGAAATTCAAGTTCCTTATTCCTTAAGGATGAAACAATAATATCAATAGTGACAGTGGTTCTTCCATATTCAAGAGCATTTTTCAAATTTTTACATTTTTCAGGTAAAGAAGATAATAAGGCTACAGACTTTTGATCATCGAAAAGTCTTTCACCACTATTGGTGAGATCCTGAGAGAGTTTATTAAATCTATCAAGATTGATTTCAATGTCACAATTTGGATCAAATTTAAAACTGAAAATTTGTTTCCACAAGTAACATTTATTGGGGAGAGACTTAGTTTTATAAAGAGATTCAAGCTTTGCCCAAATTTCATCTGCAGACTCAGTCTATCCTACTTTCTCTAATGATACTATCAGATAAAGATGAACACATATCTCAATGGAGTACTCCGTTGAATGTATATTACAAACTGCGCTCATCCGAATATTGCGTATGCAGTGAATAAGTTTAGTAGATTTAAAAGTAACCCAAATAATGACCAATGAAAGGCATTGGTAAAGATTCTTAGATATCTACGATACACCTCAAATATTGAATTACATTATACTAGATATCCAATTGTATTAGAAGAATACATTGACGCTAATTGGATATCAGATACAAAAGACTTAAAATCCATTAATGGTTGTGTTTTTACCATTAGTGGTGCGACCGTGTCTTGGAAATTCTCTAAACAAATGTGTATAACTCGATCCACGATGGAATCTGAGTTTATAACTTTAGATGAGGCTAGAGAGGATGTAGAATTACTTTGTAATTTTTTAGAGAATATTCCATGTCGGCTTAAACATGTGCCTGCAATTTGTATACATTGTGATAGTCAGTCGGCTATCAGTAGAGTAAAAAATAGTATGTATAATGGTAGGTCTCGATATATCTGTCGAAGACATAATACAATTAAGCAATTGATCTCAAATGGTGTTATTTCCATAGATTATGTAAAATCTAGAGAAAATTTCGCGGATTCGTTTACCAAACACTTACCAAATGATCAAGTATATTGCCGCCTATTAAAAGAGAATGGGCTTAAAGCCTATTAAATAAGGATTTTTATAATGGTAACCCAATCTTATTAAATGGAGATTTCAAGATCTTGGTTCAATGAGACAATTAAGTTATAAAGATTCAATGAACACTTGGGATTAAAACTCCTACCAATTCCTATGATAAAAAAAAAAAAAAAAAAAACGTTATCTGCAAAAAGTTTTAGATTAAGTTATATTTTTAATGATTTCTATATCTTGGACTATCCAAATGGGGGTATGGAAGGCACTCTTAATAGAAGACCACTTATATAAATGTGAAATGTGATCACTTCTACGAGAATGTTTTAAATGCTTGAATTTTCTAAAACACTTATGAAATCTAAGAGTTGTTCATGGTCAAAATGAATACAACCGTGAGAACTCGAAAATATCATGGAGGTTATTGCGTTGATAGTATTGTTTTGGTTTACACCAATGGCTGAAAGTTCAAGACATCGCGTTCATTGATTAGCCAAGTAAATTCGATAGTATTTTACTATGGAAGGTTCAAACTCATAAGGTACCTATCTCGATGCAATAACTGTTCACACGATCTCTCTATAGGGTCTGCATAATCTATTACGTTAATTTTCATTTATGTGGAAGATTGTTGGAAAAATTGGTTTAATTAGTTTGTTTGATCAACTTCTGACCAATTATTTAAGTGAGTTCCATTAGTTGAACAAAATATTTTTTTTGGCCAAGTGCATTCTAGTCCTCGAGTAGATTAATGTAATGTATTTATTTTTTTCAAAATCAATTTAGGGCGAATGAGAAATTGAGACCAAAAGATGATCACTTGAAGTTGAAATAAATTGAAATAAAAAATTGGTGAAAGGCTAAAAAATGTCAATTCCACATAAGAAAACTGGAAGAATATAACCACTTTATATTGCTCAAGTTTGGGAATGAGTTTGGAACCCAAGAGGTACAAACAATGTTTGAAAGACCTACATGCTAGTAGGTTAAGCTAAAGTCTACACTCACGCTCCACCGTCGATGTCTGTCCGACAGACCGATCGACTTGACACGTCACGGATCACGGTTCATAGTTCCTAGATCTACGATCCACAACTAAATAGTATCGACGTCTGTTTAAGAGGCTTCATCATTGCCCCATTGAAGACACCGTGCAACTATAATTTAAAGTTTGAGGATTAATTTAGAAAGATTAAACGCCCATTATTCTTTATGTCATCCTTTCAAAGTCATGAACAATTTTCGATGTAAAGTTACAATATTTAGTCCCTGTTTGATATAAATTAAAATTCAATTTTTATCAAAATCAATATTAATTTTAACTACACATTTAGTGAGATCCACAACTTATCAATTATATATTTCATTAACTTTTATCAAGATTTATTAGAAAATTAATTTTAATCTACATGAACCAGAGGCTTAATACTGCACAGCCTTTTAGCTTACAGCCTAATTCTTAACAGCCAGCCCAATGTCCACTATGTTGAAAAGCCCAATAATATTTGTCACATTTTCACACTCTTCTTCTGGGGATTTAATCATAGATTTCGATATTTCTATCATTTCTAACAAAGAATATTATATACGTCGAAGGAGTGATGGGACCCGATCCATAGAGTGGACCCACATGGGTGTGCTTCTAATTGTTTAATTTTTTGCTTTTAGTAAAAACATGACAAAATAATAAGAATAAAATGTTCTATTTAATTAGAAGTATATGTCTTGTCCGTACAATCACATAAAAATATTTGAACCCGATCTATTTGCACTCATACTTCGTATGCATATTTGACATTCGTTGATGACGCTATTTAATCTGAATAATTTTAATATGCAATTACTTGTTTGTTAAGAATATTACGTATACTTTAGTACGCTAATGATAATATATTATACCTTTTTTTTTTAATATTCTTTTCATACTATGTAGCACCCTAGAATAATTTTGAAGCAAGGTATCAAAATCTGATAAATCATAAAAGGAATAAAGAATAACAAACACATAATAAAGTAGACTTAATTTTTTTATATCCAATAACTCTAAGGTCAAATCCTTTAATTATTTTTTTATTTTATTTTTTTGTCGACTTTTACTCTAAGCCTCCATAAAAATATATATTAGGTTTCGTGTCACCTAGTTTGACAAAATTTCTATGTACCTTTTGAAGTTTACATCGTGTGCGATTTTCCGAAAGTTTTATCTCGGAAGCTTATAAATACGTTGACCTTTATTCACAAATTAATTATTGTTATGTTTTAAACGAGTATTAATAATATGATAATATGAAAAATAGATCAAACAAGAACACAAGATTTATGTTTTAAAATTATACCATAGACAAAAGATGACAATTTTATTTATATCAATAATGGAGGATTACAAATTATTGTATAAAATATAAGAATTGATTCAATATGTATTGCACATAACATATATATAATACTAAGATTCTTAACATACTAGGGGTATGTACAATGAAAAATTTAATATTAGGTGAAATCCTAAAATAATGGGTAAAGTTAATAACGGAATATTTGGGATGAAATGTGAATTGAATATCCCCGGAGGCGGGTGAGAGGTGGCTGGTTGCTCAAGCGGCCGCCTCACATTAAGCAAGCGTGGTGCTCCTATTTTGAGCACTCGAGCGGAATCAAAGAATCGGTCATTGCCAATTTGATGTTTGCTTCTCCAATTACAATTTGGACTCTTCAAGTCCATCACTCCCAAATTCTCAACTTGACTTAAAATAGAATTTTCAAGTAGTATTCTAAAATTGAATTCGAGTCATATCATAATTCTAACAGTTATTAAGACAAGATCTATATAATGTAACTATATCAATAATATCAAAGTATACAGGGACGTAGTGAGGATTTTAATTTTGGGGGGGGGGGGGGG
>CAIGRO010224826.1:0-13365 GCA_903798355.1 Fraxinus baroniana | reverse complement strand
ATGTAAATAAGTGGGTCGAGTTTATAGTTTCAACTTTTGGGCTTTAGTCAACGACCAATCTAGACATGGACTATTCATTTGCTAAATGTACAATCTTAAATTTAGCTCATAAAAAAATAAAATAAAAATTCAAGGTGTTACATAAGTGTCATCAAACTACAACGGTTGGTGTACGACTGGAATACCTTATAGACTATGTTCGTATTTTTTGTTCTTCGTGTTATGTTCCATATTGTAATTGACAATTCTGTGAATAAAAAGGACTTAATTGAACATGTGTAAGGTCAAGGAGTGAAGTACAATATTGTATAGTTGAGTTAGGTAGTCTAGGGTTTGAGTTCGAATTTGGAAACAAGGAAGAAGCGGCGTCAGAATTTCGCTAGTCTCACGCTAAGCCATCACTCGAGCGACAAAAACAGGACAGTTATCGCTCGATTCTCGCCCAGACGTCGCTCGAGTGACTGTGTTACGCGGCTAACCCTAGTTCGCAATTTTGAAGAGTTTTACACGGCCTATAATACTCATACACCTCCAACTATAAATGCAGATACCTTTGCACGAAAATTGAAGGTTGTCTCATCGTGCCTCATTGGTATATCATATTCATATTATCTTTTGATATATCTAAGAACACAATTAATTGATGGAATCATTCATGTCATTCTTGAGATCCGATAACCAAGTTTTGGAAAAAAATTAAGGTTCGTAAATCCAAACTACCTGACTTCCTTAACACTTTGAGGAATGTACTCTCTCGGTTGGGCATTGGGAGAGGTGGATTGCAAGCACGGGAAAAGCACAAGAATTAGAGATTCTTGAAATTCCACTTGGAAGAGACAATTGAAGAAGATCGGAAAGTTTAAAAGAGACAGCAGATCTTGGAAGCTACGGGAAGTAGACCGAGAAGTCTAGTGGAGTTGGCAGACACTAACTGTAGAAGATAGGGAAGCTGATGGGTACAATAGATCTTGGAGATTACATGAATTACAACAGCGAGAACTAGTGAAATTTGCTAGACTGGAAAAAGACTGTAATCCATATTGTCTATAGTGGAGGTAGATAGCTTGGTCCCAGAGTTTTTACCTAGTTGGGGTTTCTCCGTCATCATTTTGGTGTTTGTTATTTATTGCTTTCTTTATTACTGTGACATTCAAACATAGGGAAATTAACTTGTTTGATTGACCCACGTAGGGTCAAAACTAAAAACGGATAATTAATAATCATTCAGTAACTTAGTAGCCTTTAATTTGATAATCTGTAATTTTCTCTTCGTTTATCAATTTGGCCAGATTTTAATGACATTTTCTTCCTCAAATAGTTGGATACATGCTTAAAAAAAATATTGGGATGAGAGAGACGTCGAGCAAATGGTACAATTGGGGGATAGGGCTTTACAAGTAGTAGCTCATCGCATAATTCTCAACAATCGACTCTGTCTTATTATAAACATTTTGAAGTTTGATGAGTAAGTTGTAACCTAGTGTAAGTTGGATGAGTAATGAAACAATGGTTTGGCTGAATTGTAAATTTTTTAACAGTCTAAACTTGTCATGTTAGGTTTTCGTTAAACACTTCAGCGAATAAGGTAACGAGTTTTTTAGGATGATGGATAGAATGCAAATTGACAAAGTTTAGTGAGCACCGTAAAGTAAATCGTGATCACGTATAAGTTAGGTGATTATTGAAACAATTAACACTTATTTTTCAACTTCCCATTTTACCTATTAGGTACAAAAAAAATTTCTTTCAAAAATCAGGTGTATCCGACCTGCCCGCCCACCGATTTCACACCATAACCCACCAACCTAAAGGTTCAATCTCATCCAACTGCTACTTCATTCCACTTCTCCAACAGCTTCATTCCACAGTCAGTCGACGACTCTTCACAGCTTCAACGATTGTCTTGCCTTTCGCTATCTCCTTCTCCATCCCTCGCACCGACGCTGCCTCCTTCATCTCCACTGCCGCCGCCGCCCCTCTCCCCTTCATCAAATCAAAATTGCATGTTATTGTGACTTTAACCTATTTAGTTAATAAAATGTATTTAATTAATATCACTTGATTTTTTAAAAGAATTCAATGAGTTTGTCAAGTTTGAAAGTGTATCTTTAAAGATTGATAGTTATGTATTTTTCTCTTTTAAAAATGTGGAAAAATGGGTAGTGCGGCCTAGACTAGAGACAACTAGGCAATGATCTAGGGTCTTAAATTTTAAAGGTCATCAAAATGAAAGAAACTTCATGGATTAATCTCAATTATATTACTATCTGCTAAATAATTGATTACTTAAAAATTCATTTAACTATAGTTTCTTTATCGATTCTAACTTAGTTCGAGCTAATTCATTTTTTTTTTCGAGTTTAATATAGATGAGTAATTATGGGCTACCAAATGAGCCAAATATGGTTATTACTACATGGTTTGATTTGAAAACTAACATTACACATTAAGGGCGTGTTTGATGAATATTATGGAGGAAATAATGAATTTTAGATAGTGATATGATGTGAAATATGTGGTTGAAAAGTAAGAAAAAGTTATTGATTTGATGAAAAATATTATTTTATTGAACAACGTGTATTTAAAAATGAGTTTTGAAATAATGTATTTTGAAAGAATGTGTCAAACATGGGCTAAATAATTTACTTTAGCCATTGTTTGACAACCATTATTTCTAAACTCTTGAATTCTCATACTCAATTTCAACAATATATTTACAAAATAAAATATTTTACACATAAATCTAAAAAATTTTCTACTTTTTAACTACACATTCTCCAAAAGATCATTATTCAAAACTCGAATTTCTCAAAATAATGGTCATCAAACAAGGACTTAATGCGTTATAACTACAATTTAGTTCAGGGAACAATACATAAACCAGATTTTTAAGTATTATCATTTCAAAATTAAGGATAGAGTTTTTAAATTTCAAAAATCAGGTTTTCATTAAAATTTATTTAATTAATTATAATAAATATATAAATGTCACAGATATACGCAATTTGGTCACAATTCAAAAATTTTATAGGTCACAGTTTGTTCATCGATCTCAAATTAAAAATTTAAAAGTCACAATTTGTTCATCGATCACAAATCACAACATTACAACTTATTTTATGGTCACAAAACTTCAAATTATAGGTCACGAATTACTTTTATTGGTCACAACTCGATTATAACTTAATAAATTGTGAGTCACATTCACAATTTTTAGATCACACTTTATTAATTTGTCACAATCAACAAAATAATTGATCACAAACACCCGCATCCATCTCATCCCACCCACGACCATCGTCACAATACCGCACACAGCCAACAGCAAACGTCGCCGCACGCACGCAGGCACACACCCCCGTTAGCAGTTCATTTACCCATAGCATCGCGACCGCACCCACCGCTTGCACACATACGTGCACACAGCAGTTTATTCACCCACAGCACCGTATACGCAAACACACCAGTTCATTCACCCACAATACTGCAACCACCACCCCCAACAAAAAAATGCCCAAACCCACAGCCACCATCCCCATCGCACAATTACCCCGGCCAACATCTACAAATCACAACCACGACCTTATCAAATCAACCATCTTCTTCACCTCTACCACACCACAACCATCAATACAACACAACACAACGGATGAAGAGAAAATAGATGTAGAGAAAATATAAAGAATTTGAAGCGTGCCTCACCGATGCAGGAAGTGCGCTGAGCACGAAGCATGGTGTGCATCGCTGCTGCTTCGTGCGCAAAGGCATCGCGCTTTTTCGCTGATCGTGTGGCACAAGCGACGACTTTGAGCCTGTCCCGCACGGTACTGCAATTGTCAATCGTTGGCTTAGGTGTCGACTAGGTGGTGCCAGTGGTGGTAGTGGCGAGGATAGAGAGAGATCGGAGAGAAAATGGGTCGTCAAGAAAGAGAGAGTGTGGAGAGAAAATGAAATAGTTAGGGTTTGAAATTGTGTAGGATTGATTTAAATAAAAATTAATTTAAAAACTATTAATTTAAACCTGATTTATTTATTATTAAAGTTGATTTTGGATTTATGAAAATGCTATTTTAAAAACCTATGAGGCTGTAATTTCCTCTTTAGTTTATCGAAAATAATTTTTTCTTGAGCCCATAATGTGCCGTTTATTATGAGTTTCGAAATGAGTAATTGGTAGGATAATTCTCAGATCCTCTAATAAATACTCATTCGATCCAATTACATTATTGACTTCATTGTTTTTCCAATTTAGCCCCTGTTTGGTGCACATTATTTCCAAAAGAATGCATTTTTTTGGTTGATGTGATAGGAAATATGTGGTTGAAAAAGAAGGAAAAGTTATTGATGTGATATAAAATATTATTTTATTGGAGAATATGTGGTTAAAAATGAGTAGAAGAATGAGAATGAAAATAAGAAAGTGGCCCAAACAGAGGCTAGTCCTTAAAAATCTCAAAATTATTAAAAGGTTCTTGACTAAAAACCCTGAAAGTCTAATTACGTTTCTCATCACTGAATAATCTTAACTTGTCACATAATAATCTAAAAATATATATTTCTCGCTATTTTACAATCTAAACCCTAAATTTTGTACTTTATGTATTTAAGGCCACATCTCGAGTTTAAGCATTGAAAATCACTCTTTTCCTTACAATATTATCAGGACTACAAATTATGGTTTTAACTTTATCATAATTTTCACTCCTTAAAGTTTCTAGAATTCGTTAAATTGCACCTTACTCTAGTTTTCTTAATTAATAATTTCTAGACATTATTACTTACGCTCTGATAATATTTCTTCATAAATGGACTAATTTTGCCAAATATTATGTTACCCTAGTTTCTCGAGTTGTCGAATATGATTTTTTTGCTCCTTTATCTTTTAGATTGTACCCAGTCTTTGTTTAAAGTACAAATATATTATTTAAATTGAATAATTAAATATTTTGTGAAAAAAATTACATTTAAGAGCCTCGAAATTCTCAATGCCGACGCTACAAACGGGGACTTTATCTTGCCTAGAACTTTCAAAGAATTTGATGTAAATCAAAGGAAAATAAGATTCTTTAAATATATCCTTACCAAACCAAAGCAAATTATTAAGCCTCTGTTTATTTCTCATTTTTCATCCATAAAAATGAAAAATATGACCGTTATCCATCATATCAGCCATCAATTTTGAATTTTCATCTCTTGTATGGGGTCGAATAACAACTATATTTTTCATTTTCATTCTACAATAATGAGAATCAAACGGAGGCTAAGAGCTAAAATTTTGTATCCTTCTACCCTTCAAAATATAAGTCTATGAATGGTTGGAGTTAGGATTGGATTAAAATTTTTGAAAAAATGTATTCTAGAATAGTAGATTGATAGAGAATGTTTAATTGAAAAAGAAGGAAAAAATTATTGATGTGATGTCAAATATTAGTTTATTGAAAATGTGTGGTTAAAATTTAAAAATGAGTAGAATAATGAAAATGAAAATTTTAATGTGCAGCAAACATGGACTAGAATTAGGTACTAACTTATTTTTTTCAAGAATCAAGTTAAAATTATATTTTAATTAAAAATAGAGAAAAATTGTAGCAGCAGTCTCTAACATTTTTAATTTTTACACACTTTATCTTAACTTTCAATTTGTGTCAACGAAGATTCGTAACCTTTTAAAAATATGCATCTAGAGTCCAGTTTTTCGTTAATTGACTAAGGAAATAATTTTGACCTTATTTTAATGATTTTTAAAGGGGCGTAATGGTAGTTTTACGTTTTCTATTATAAATAATTAAAATATTAAATAAAAAATAAAAAGAGAAAAAGGATATTCTCCCAACCCTAACTCCCACCAATCAAAATTAATCAGGAAAACCATGTCACAGTGCCGACTGGCCATCACCTCATCATTCGTCATGACTCGTGAGCGCCATCACGAATTCATTCCTTCAAAACCCCCTAATTTCACATATTTTTATCCCAATTTGTTATGTGCTTAAGCTTTGTGGTCTCATTTAATTTAATTATTCTAATCGTGTTGAGTTAGTCTTTGTTAAGTAGGCCTGTTATTGAGTTTGTAGTTGGTTTATTGAGTCGGTTGTTCAGTTCCCTAATTATGTTTGTAGTTGGTTTTGAGTCAGTTGTTTAGTTCCATAATTATTGGTCAGTGCCCACGTTGTGTATTGGTCAGTTATCACCTGGCCTATTTATATTTGCTATCAATGAAAAAGGCACGAAATTAATTATTCAATTACATAGTATGAAATGGAGGCATGGTAACCTCAAATTACCATACAATTATCTATTTCCTATTACAAATTATCAAGGGGCTATAACAGTGGTATCAGAGCCGCGTTTCTGGCACCATGGCCGACGGTACTCGCCATGCTCGATTGGTAGAAGCCATCACAACACTCAAAGGTGAGAACAGCAACCTGCGTGAAGAACAAGAAAGGCAAAAGGACATGTTAACTGCAGTTCTTCAACAAATCAGCAATTTGACATCTAGCTATGAACATTTGGCAGCACAACAGAATTCAGGAGATGGGGCTTCTAGTTCTAAGGTCAGTAACAATCCTTTGTTCGAAGTGGCTAGGGGCATTCAAGCTAGATCTTTAAGATTGGATTTTCCTAAATTTGATGGTACTAATCCGGATGAGTGGATTCAAAAAGCAAACCAATTTTTTGAATATTATAAAACTCCAGATGAACAAAGATTACAAATAGCATTTTTTCATATGGAAGGTAAAGCACTCTCATGGTATAGCTGGCTGAAAGATTCAAGCTCAGACTACTCTTGGGATGACTTTGTGTCAGCCCTAGAAGTGAGATTTGGACCCTCAGCCTATGAAGATCCTGTTGGGAAATTCACTAAACTTAGACAAACTGGTACTGTTGAAGCATATCAAACACAATTTGAAACACTATCTAACAAAATAAGTGGCTTATTTGAAGAGTTTAGAATTAGTAACTTTTTGAGTGGGCTAAGAGATGAATTGCGAATCACTGTAACCATGTTTAAACCTTCCACTCTTTCCTCTGCTTTTGGCTTGGCAAGGTTACAAGAAGAAGAGGTGTTAAGGCGGGTCAAAGGCAACATAAATAAATTCCTTACATACCAAAACCCGAACCCAAATTACCCCCCTAAACTTCCTACACAGTCCATATACTTAGATTGCCAGCCCCACCAGATAAAACCAACCCGAGACCTCAAACCTTCAACAATCCAAAAAGAACCAATTTTCCCATAAAAAGAGTCAACCCACCTAAATGCAAGAGAGGAAAGAAAAAGGACTATGCTGGTTCTGTGATGAGAAATACCACCCTGGGCATCGATGTAATAAACCCAAAATTTACATTTTGGAGGGTATGGAGGGTGGTGAAGAGGGAAATGGGGAGCCTGAAAAGGAGGACGAATCCTTGGCTATAGTGGACACCCATGGAGGAGAAGTGGCAGAATTGCTAGGCATATCCCTACATGCTATAGCTGGATCCTTAGCCCTTAAAACGATGAGGTTGTTTGCTGAAATTAATCATCACAAAGTTTTAGTTTTAATTGATACAGAATGTACCCATAGTTTTATTGATCCATATGTAGCAAGAAAGGCCAATTTGCCAAGGGAAGGGAGCCACTTAACAGTTCAGGTGGCTGATGGTGCCACTCTTCCTTGCCTTGGTCAATGTAAGGCAGTCTTTCTTAAGTTACAAGAGCATGAGTTTATGGCTAGCTTATATATGTTGACTCTTGGAGTATGTGATGTAGTTTTGGGGGTTGATTGGTTACGTGGGATAGGATCTATTTTATGGAATTTCTCTGATTTAACTATGAAGTTTCAGTACAAAGGTCAAGCAGTTTAGTTGCAAGGAATTCAGAGACCCAAGAACACTATTGTAGAAGAGGATCCTACATTGGAACTTCCAGAGGGGGCTGTGAGAGGAATTTGGTTGCAAGTCATGGATGGTAATTACGGTAAGGGCAGTGCAGATCAACCTACAATGGTGCAGCAAATCCTGGACAGCTTTAAAGAGGTCTTTGCCGAGCCTATTGGGTTGCCACCTCCCAGGAATTTTGACCACAAAATTAAATTACTGGAAGGTATTAAACCCATTTATGTTAGGCCCTACAGGTACCTTTATTATCAAAAGGAGGAGATCGAGAAGTTGGTAGCTGAACTACTCAAAAATGGGAGCATAAGAAGCAGTCAAAGTCCTTACTCTTCTCCAGTACTACTTGTTAGTAAGGCTAATGGCAGTTGGAGGATGTGTGTAGATTACCGTGCACTCAACAAGGAAACTATAAAAGATATGTATCCAATTCCTAACATTGATGAATTACTTGATGAGCTAGAAGGGGCTGAGATCTTTTCTAAACTGGATTTGAGGTCAGGATATCATCAGATACGTATGAATCCTGATGACATCCATAAAACTACCTTTCGTACGCATGAAGGACATTATGAGTTCTTAGTGATGCCCTTTGGGCTTACTAATGCACCCTCTACATTTCAAGGAGTGATGAATGAAGTGTTCAGACCCTATTTGAGGAAGTTTGTGCTTGTATTTTTCGATGATATTTTAATTTACAGCAAGTCTATGAAGGAGCATCTACAACACCTTACCCGGGTCCTGGAGTTACCACACACACACCAGTTTTATGCAAAGTTGTCTAAATGTGTTTTTTACAGTCCCGAGGTAGAGTGCTTGGGACATATAATCTCAAAAGAAGGAGTTAAAGCAGATCCTCAAAAGCTGGCGGCAATGCAAGATTGGCCAATTCCTAAAAACCTAATGGCACTAAGAGGTTTTTTAGGACTCACAGGATATTACAGGAAGTTCATCAAGGGATATGGAGCAATAGCAGCCCCACTAACAGCTCTTCTAAGGAAAAACTCTTTTTCTTGGAATGACCAAGCACAAGGAGCATTCGAACGACTTAAGGAGGCCATGGTAAGACCGCCGGTGCTCAGCTTACCTAATTTCACTAAAACCTTTGTGGTGGAATGTGATGCATCAGGGGAAGCATTGGGAGCTGTTTTAATGTAAGAAGGGCAACCCATAGCTTATTTCAGTCAGGCTCTAAAGGGGAGGAATATGAACCTTTCCACCTATGAGAAGGAACTATTGGCATTAGTGATGGCAGTGAAGAAATGGAGACACTACTTATTGGGACAGTCCTTCAAAGTACGTACTGATCAACAAGTACTTAAATACCTCCTCAAACAAAGGGTAGGGACCCCATCCCAACAGAAATGTGTCTCTAAGTTGCTGGGGTATGATTTCGTAGTGGAATATAGGAGTGGTAAGAGTAATGCAGCAGCTGACGCCTTATCCCGAGTGCACTACTCAGAAATCCCTAACCCAAAAAGTGACCAAACACTAAACTCAAACACTAGCCAAACAGAACCTACTCATCCCCTACACCACCCCCATAAATCCAGATCCCATACCATCTAACCAAATTCTCCAAAACCAAGCAATTAGTATCATGCAAGCTCAATGGATAGAGGAGTTGAAGAAGGCTTACCAACAGGACCCCATGTTGCAGCAGCTAATAAGCCATTACCATCATGGAGACCTAGACCAATCTTGTTACCAACTTCGAAATGAGTTGCTCTTCTACAAGGGTCGACTACATCTTGGGTCGTTGGTTCCCTTCCAGCAATAGATCTTGCACCAGTTCCACAACAGTCTATTAGGGGGCCACACAGGAGTATTAAAAACCCAAGCAAGAATTAAAAGGGAGTTTTACTGGCCTGGTTTAAGGAATGATGTCAGAACATATATCCGAGAGTGTGATGTGTGCCAGCGAAGTAAAGTAGAAGCCCTCCACCCTTTGGGGTTGCTTCAGCCTTTACCCATACCTAGCAAAAATTAGGAAGACATCAGCATGGATTTTATCGAAGGATTGCCCCCCTCGGGAGGTAGGACAGTGATCCTTGTTATGGTGGACATGTTAAGTAAGTATTCTCATTTTATGCCTCTTAATCATCCATACACAGCGCTAACAGTGGCTAGGGTATTTTTGGATAATGTCTTTAAGTTACATAGATTACCACAAACAATTGTTAGTGATCGAGATCCTGTGTTCTCTAGCAATTTCTAGATGGAATTATTCAGATTATGTGGAACAGATTTATTACTAAGCACAACTTATCATCCCCAAACGGATGGCCAAACAGAGGCCATGAATAAGGTACTCAAATGCTACCTGCGATGTTTCTCCGGTGACAGACCAAGGGATTGGGTTAAGTGGTTACCTCTGGCTGAGTATTCCTATAATACCTCAGTCTATACATCAACCAAGATATCTTCTTTTGAAGCTGTCTACGGTCAGCTCCCTCCTCGAATGTTACCATACGAATCAGGAGCTACCAAGGTTCAAGCGGTTGACGAAGAGTTGCGGAGCCGTGAGTTTATAGCCCAGCTCCTCAAGGAAAACTTGCAGGAAGCACAAGCAAAAATGAAAAACTTTGCTGATAAAAAACGAAGGAACCTCAAGTTTGGAATCGGTGATTTTGTTTATCTCAGGTTACGGCCGTACCGACAAATGTCAGCCTCGATGCGCAGGAACTTGAAGATTGCACCAAGGTACTATGGTCCGTTTCAAGTGGTTCGAAAAATAGGTCACGTGGCGTATGAACTAGATCTACCCTCCGAAACTAAGATCTACCCAGTATTTCATGTTTCATGCCTTAAAAGGAAGCTAGGAGAAGGGAGACAAGTATGTGCAAACTTACCCAGTATCACGCCCGAAGGATCCATGGAACCCGAGCCGGAGAAGATCTTGCAATGGAGACTAAAAAGGAAGGGCAACGTGGCCGGAGTCGACGTCTTGGTACAGTGGAATGGTGCGGGCGAGGAGGACGCGACCTGGGAAGATCTCGACACCCTAAGGAGGCGCCACCCTAACCTTGCAGACAAGGTTTTCTGACAAGGGGGATCAGTTATGTGCTTAAGCTTTGTGGTCTCATTTAATTTAATTATTCTAATCGTGTTGAGTTAGTCTTTGTTAAGTGGCCTGTTATTGAGCCCAATATTATGTTTGTAGTTGGTTTATTGAGTCAGTTGTTCAGTTTCCTAATTATGTTTGTAGTTGGTTTTGAGTCAGTTGTTTAGTTCCATAAGTATTGGTCAGTGCCCACGTTGTGTAATGGACAGTTATCACCTGGCCTATTTATATTTGCTATCATTCAATGAAAAAGGCACGAAATTAATTATTCAATTACAGAGTATGAAATGGAGGCCTGGTAACCTCAAAGTACCATACAATTATCTATTTCATATTACAAATTATCAAGGGGCTATAACAGTCGAAAGTCCATTCCTAAGTTCAAAAACCTATTCCCAAATTTCTTCTGCCATTAATTTGCTGGAGTGGTGTCGGATCCGTGCAAGGCAGTGGCAGTTTGCGATAGTGGCGATGTGTGGGTTGAATATGGTGATTGAAAAATGACAAAAGAGAAGCCGACACCACTCCGAGAAGCCAAAAGAGCGACGAACGACGGAGCAAGAAATGACAGCCAATGCAGACCCCCAATTTTACGCCAAATCATGCTATATTCAAAACACCAGCAACTTCATCATCGTCATCTTTTGACGAAAAGAAGGGCAGAATCAAAATACGGGTTTGTATTAACAGGACTTGCAGGAGACAAGGATCATTGGAAATTTTCCAAGTCTCTCAGGAATTGTGCCTCCACACGCATTTATAATTTCTTGCGGGTGCCTCGATTATTGTGGGGTGAGCCCAACATCGTCGTTTTGCCTAATGATGTGTTTTTAGGCAATGTGGGACTCCTATCAAGGCCAAGAATTTGATGTCGTTAGTTTGCAAGATTGAGGTCGAGAATAGTCCAGAAAACTGCTTGAAGGCATTGACGTCGAGGAAGAGAGTTGAGGATGAAACGAGCTTTGGGTAGTGAGTCTAAAGACAGTAGCCGCCGACCGACGGTGGGTTATCCTAGTTTAATTTTCATTTTTTTCTATTTTCTATTTTTCATTTCATATTTTAAATAGAGAAATGTAAAATTACCATTCCACCCCTTTAAAAATGGTTAAAATAAGGTCAAAATCATTTTCTTGGTCAACTAACAAAAAAAAATGAATGTTTTCCAAATATGGCAAAAAAAAACCCGTCCCGCCCCGATGGGTTGGTGGGGGCGGGGATCGCCGCCCCGTCTCAGGCTACGGGGCGGGGGCACTGTGAAGAATAAAAAAAAGAAATTAATTAAAAATAAAAATAAAAATTAGTTAACTAAAAAAAATATAAAAAAATATAAACGGGGCGGAAAATTGCCCCGCCTTTGCCCCATCTAAGGATGAGCGGAGCACCAGGAGGGACGGGGTGGGGGAGTGGCGGGGCGGGGGCGGGGCGGATGTGCCCCGCCTCGTTTCCATCTCTAATGTTTTCCATCCATTTAGACTCCATATGCATATTTTTAAAAGGTTAGGGATCTCTATTGACACAAATTGAAGGTTAGAGTAAAGTCTGTAAAAATCGAAAATGTTAGGGACCACAATTGCAATTTTTATACACACCACACTACAACTATACCCACCTCACTTGTAGTGAAAGGGTATTTAGTATGGATGGTTTTAATAAGAATATCTAAATTTGGATTAATTTAAGTTAAAGGTTGATATTTTTTTGTCAAATCTATTTGTCAAAAACCTTTATAGATTGAACACTCTTATACATATACTAGTCGTATGTCCGTGCAATGCACAGGCTATATTCTTTTTAAGGTAATATTAGTGTGTTGAGCGTTGAGGATTGACAGAAGATATGTGCAGTGATTTAGATTGACAAAATGAATTAATTTGATGAGGTAAATTGGCATATGAAACAAAAGTCTCTCTCACACACAAAAATAGATAATTAAGGAGAAGAGACAGTGACTCAAGTCTAACCTAACTTGAGAAAGGATTTTAATATTGCAGTGACTCTTGCACAAGTTAGTGCAACACAATAGATTTCACCGGAGAAGGTGAACGCAACATTTACAAATTATCGTGTAAGAACACACTTTAAAGAAAAGGAATGTAATGACCAACTGTTAGGATATGTTTAAGATGTATTCAAAATTCGACATCTTCATAAAAGCTTATCACGTAAACGAGAGCAGAGCATATGTGGTTATCGAAAATGGGTTTCTATTATCAATCATGATGTCCAGTCCATTTCCAACCTTGAAAAGCAAAATCATCAATTGTATTTAGTTCCAACATAAAAATATAAAATACTGAAATGTGTTAATGCGAGAATGATTTAACCCCATACGGTTACGGTTACGGTTAAGGTTAAACTGCCAACTCATTATTTAAGAAAACCATTAGATTCCAAGGCGATAATAAAACGTTTAAATAGTTGTT
>CAIGRO010224817.1:3329-13511 GCA_903798355.1 Fraxinus baroniana | reverse complement strand
TGTCTGTCCAATGGTTGAGTTTTTGCCATGTTTGTCCCACATTATTTTTTTCTTTCTCATTCTTCTACTCATTTTCAACCACACATTCTTCAATAAAATAATATTTTCCATCACATCAATAACTTTTCCTTGTTTTTCAACCACATATTTCTCATCACATCACTTCAAAAAAATACATTATCTCATTTTAATGTGCACCAAACACACTCTTTATGAGGAAAAAATGGTGGATACGGTGCCAGAAACTGACAGTGAAGGCAGAGAAGATTACAGAGTTCCAACTTTCTCGCATTCTCTATTAATGAAAGATGGTGCCAATAGAAGAAACAATTTAAAAGGAAGCAAGACATTTTTGAATTATAATATTTTAATAGTTTGTAAGAAAAACTGTAAAGAAGGGCCATTCTTCGTTTTCTCTCTCCCGACATGGCCTTTTTTGCAAATTTCCTCATTTGAAAAGTGTTCTTTTGGTTATAAATTTACTAAAATACCCAAGAATACTACTCGATTCCTATTCAGGTTAACAGCCATTGAGTTCATTTCTCAGTCTAACTCATCCCTCTTTATCTCTGTACAACTTGACCTCAATTGAGACCCATCTACAGAGATAAAGTTTGGAATTACCGAAGTTCCCAACTTGGCCCTCTCGAGATCTACTCATCGCAATTCGAGAGTGCACAATTGGCACGATTGGGGTTGAGCTCAATTGTCTGTATGACTTGACTTTCGAATTCCTCTAATGTAGTTGTTCTTATTCCTTTAAGTTCTTATAATGGTCTCTATGAGCCATAAGTTCCAATGCCTTACATATTGCATCACATGACCTCAAGGGAACATGTCTTGACATATACTCAACCCTAGGGAGTTTTTGTGCTTCATTGGTATGAATCTAATCTTTGCCCACTTCTTGCTGCACCTGATATGTGATGCAATCCTTCACTACCAGGGGACACTTTGTCAGTTGAAAACCTGCTGCAACTCTCTAATTCTATTCGGATATTTGATTTGTCGTGAAGAAATATAGGTGGATTTTTTTATATCTAAATCAATTAATGATGAGTATTAGTTATGTTTTTTGACCTTGTTTAGTCGAAAAAAGAATATTAATTAATGGACAACGGAGTAACTTTATGATGTAGACGTGGTACAGAATTGCAGTTCTTGGTTTGGTCTTTTGGGGACACCAATGAAATGTAATGGAAGATTCATGCTGTAAGATGTGGTAATTTTATGTCAATTGTCAGCCTACTACGACTCTCTAATTTTATTCAGATATTTGACAGGCTTGAAGCAATATAATTGGAGTTTTTTGATATCTAAGTCAATTAATGTAGTGTGTTAGTTATGTTT
The DNA here is from genome assembly GCA_903798355.1 of Fraxinus baroniana. Taxonomy (NCBI): domain Eukaryota; kingdom Viridiplantae; phylum Streptophyta; class Magnoliopsida; order Lamiales; family Oleaceae; genus Fraxinus; species Fraxinus baroniana. The sequence continues at coordinate 12,161 of CAIGRO010224817.1, read as the reverse complement.
GTTTGAACAAGCTATTCTGAAAAAAAAAAAAAATTGTTTCAAGAAGCTCCCAACAGTTATGCCTTGAGGGTCACCTCAAGTGCCTCGAAGTTTACATTTCGGTCACATTTATAATATCTTACATTTACGGAATGGAGAAGTAATAAGATTTAGAAGGTGGATTCGTTGGCGGTCCATTTTGACTTATTGATGGCAATCCTCAAGGCTATTCCTTTGGGCAGCCGAGTATGTGCTGGTTTGTCTTGCCATGGATATTTTTGCTGGCCTCAACTTTTATGCTGTTATTTGTTTTGTATATAATGGTTTTGTCTTTGCTATTTTAAACAGAAACAAGCTCTAAAAACTTAAAAAAAAAAAATGAATCGGTGAATGTTGAGGAGAGCAACTGATGTAGGTGTGCTCTAGCCTGTACAATTGAACTGTGATAAACCCCTCTACCATGTCAAGCTGCAACTTCTGAGTTGCATATGGCCTGTGATGGATATAATGGTGATTATCTGGTCTGTTTTATTTTAAAAAATATATTATTTGCTATTTTTTTTTTATTAATTTTTAGATAGATAATGGTTATTATGCATATAATTTTGTAGAGTTTTGAGTTATTTTATTTTTTTAAAGCTGAGGCTTACGACTTAACTTAAGACTTATGCCTCACCTCACCTGGATGAAAATGCCTTAATACCAAATTTAGCCTTTCAAAACACCATTAAAATTATAACTTCTATTGCTGTATATAGACGAGTGACTCATTTATTGATTCAAGCTCTAGATAATATTAATTATGATAACTTTGATTTATGCAATACAAAGTTTTTCCATGTCTGGCCTGGGGTTTAATCGCAAAAAGGAACATACTGATAGGAACCACCTGAGTCTTCCATGAAACGGATGAATAATTGCAGAAATTGTAAAACTATATTGATTTGCTGAATTGTAAACAGATTTATTAAAATTCATATAAAGTGGAAATAGAAATTGAAAGAACAATTCCAAGCATTCGAGTGGTTGGATTCTCTCCTAATTGGCTCAACCACTACTCAATATTTGCATACTCATTCTACTCCCTCTCCTGTTACATTTATACTACTACTTACTCCCTTACTCCACAAACTACCCCTGTCCCTAATTGAATGTTCTTCTCAATTGTTCCGGATCATTCTAAGGTATTTAGACTTGTAGGAGTCTATCATTACTCGCCCCCTGAAATCCACCTTGTCCTCAAGGTGGGAGGAGTTGTGGTTTGCTCATTTTATCATACACCCACATCATTTCCTTTACAATGCCCATCACATTCGGAGTAGAGAAATGATATTTCATCCTGACGAAGTTGTCAGACTTGTTAACTTCTAGTATATTGTCCATGAAAAACCCATATCCGATCGCACCCCCTTTCGAGTTATCAAAAAATTGAACCCGACGAATCGAAATACATTGGTGGATAGTACCACAACCAATCATCTCCGCGACCCCTTCTTGTGTAACTATCGAATTAGTTAACAATCCTAACGTGTCACCAACCTCCCCATCATTGTTGGTGTCAAAAATCCGGCCACCTTTGTCACTACATAACCCTCCAAACTCATTGTCATCGAATTCCCAAGCTATTTTTTCAATCTTGTCTAATGTCACGAGTGAAATTTGATGAAGGCTAATTTGACCCATGGGTTCCATGGACTGCAATCCGCCTTTGGTCACCTTTTCAAAAACTGGATTATTAGCTTTTTCGGTGGCCAGCGATCCTGATTCAGCTAACCAAATTGCCGGTGCACCGTTCAGGAGGAAGTTTGGTGAAGGCGATCTCATGTGGGAGATGAGATGGCCTGGATTTGAAAAGAAGCAATGGACTTGGTTTGAATTCATTTGTTGGCCCGAAATGATGGAAGACCTACCTCCTTTTGGGCTGCCTCCACCCCACTGATTTTGGATCAAGGAATTTCTGTCATCCATTTCCATCAATTGTTTGAGCCCATTAGGCCACAACACCAGTATCTCGGCCTTTACCTCCGGCTTCAACCCATTCCCAATTTGGCCCTCCATCAGTGCTTCAGAATTTGCTTGCAACGGAGCTGCCAGTACCTCAGATGAGAATCCAATTAATTTCCGATTTCCATTGATGGCGGTTTTCTCACAGCGACTTTGACCAACCGTGCTCACTCCCCCGTCTTTGATTTTGATGGGAATTTCAGGGAAGATGGTGGTTTCGGCTGATGTGGCTTCCGCCCTCCACTGTGATGGAAGTTTTGCAATTCGGCGCTTATACTTATCCGGCGACAAAAATACTTGTTCTTTGCTGCTGATGGAAGGATTGATTCTGAGAGATACTCCGCTTTTGGGAAAGAAATTTGGGGATGTAGTAGAGGAGATGTAACGTGATTGGAAGGGAAGGGAAGGGAATGGAAGAGTAGAATTATTGGCTTGGGTTGGTGTTAACATAGGCTTACCTTTTAATGTGCCAGGTGCAGACTAACCAATCTGGGCCATAGAGAGATTATCCTCAATTGTATAGGCCAACTCGGAAACCAAGCCCAGTGGTTTGTTCATATGAATTTCAGCCATTTCTGTCAGCCCCTTGACAAAGCTTGCTTTCCCTTTCTTCATCTCCTGATCAGCCCAATCACAGACACCTTCTACGGCATGCTCACATACCTTCTCCACCTCCGGCGATGGTTCTGGACTAACCTGCAGTTGACATGAGCATTCTTTCATAGCCGTCTCGCAGTTTACCACACTCCTATGATTTCCCGTCGATACTTCTTCACTAGAGCTTATTTTCGGGGAATCGAGCCAACATCAATCCCTTCAATTCATCCCATGTTTGCACCGGTCGTAGTTGATCTACCTCTTGAAACCAATTCCATATTTGCCAGTGAAAACAGGTTGTTGCCGCCTCGATTTTCTCTGCCTCCGATAACTGATTTTTGGAGAGAATCTTCTCAACCTCCGATACCCACCGATCTGTGTCTTCTCCATAGAATATTGATGTTTCTAGCCAGCTTTGTAAATCCAGTCTAGAATCCCTTGCTCGATCTCTTTCCAGTCGCCTTATCATCTTTTCTAATCGATTAAATATTGTGCCCCAATTCTCTTCAGTTTCCTTGCTGAAATTTGTTTCTATTGTCTTAAGATCGATGCTCTGATACCAATTGATAGGAACCACCTGAGTCTTCCATGAAATGGATGAATAATTGCAAAATTGTAGAACTATATTAATTTGCTGAATTGTAAATAGATTTATTAAAATTCATAGAAACTGGATATAGAAATTGAAAGAACAATTCCAAGCATTCGAGAGGCTGGATTATCTCCTAATTGGCTCAACCACTACTCAATATTTGCATGCTTATAATGCTCTCTCTCCTATTACATTTATACTACTACTTCCTCCCTTACTCCCCAAACTACCCCTACCCCTAACATAATGTGCTTCTCAATTGTTCCGGATCATTCTAAGGTATTTAGACTTGTAGGAGTCTATCACATACCTACTGTTTAAAAAAAACTATTTGATGCTTACACCTCGAATCCCTCCTTACTAGAGGCTTTAAAACCCCTCGAACCCACCCAATTTCCATTTGCGAGGCTTATGCCTCAATTTACAGAGGTTTACACCTCAACTTAGTGAAGCTTTAGATGACTAAGTTTTTGCCTGTTTCTCTTGCATTTTTGGACATTCTATTACTAGTCTTAGCTTTTTGGGCTATTTTTATTTTATTGATTTCTTTTATGCATGTTTGCATGCTAAACTTTTAATTTTATTCCTTGATTTACTATGGATTTTTAAAGAGAATAATTTATTATGAACATATTTTTGTTCTATATTCTTTTGAATTAGGCTTACACCTCAAAGCTCCTTGAGGGGCGATTATGCCTTGTCTTACATAGGCAAAATGTCTCCAATTTAAACATCTATGTACCTACACTAGTAAATGATATTAATTTTTCCATATCTGGCTATAAGTATGGAAATAATTATGTGATCTCTAAATTTCTCTAACCATACTTGGCGGGTACAATAATTTGTGCAATAACCATTGTCTTTTGCAATGATTACATCTGTTATGACATCTATCACCATGCTTTTAAATGCTTATATTTAAAATTATGTCGAGTAGAAATGGCCCTGGACCCCTTATTTCTTACAACAGCTGATATAATAATTAATAACATTATTGTAGGATTTGGAGCTTTAACCTCTTAGCTTTTTTAAATGCATATTCAACTTTTTAATATTGAAATGATTTGATATTAACATTTATATAGAAGATTTTAGACATGGTTGATTTTTAGGTGGTTGAACTTGTAGAAGTCCTAACATGTTCCCATAAATATATGAAATGATTTGAGATTAATATTTAGATAGAAGATTTTAGACATGGTTGATTTTTTAGGTGAAACTTACAGAAGTCCTAACATGTTCCGAGGAAGATTATTTGTTGGTATGGTTAAATCATGATGGACGATGCATGCTTGAAATTTTGCAATGATACTGTTTCGCGATTAAGACAAAAGAACTTGCAATAATCTATCTGTTCATAATAATAATGAGATTTGATGTTTGACTGGAAAAATAGCTGCACATTCAATGCTTGTTTGTTGTGTAGTCATATCTGGGTGTGTATAAAATTGCACTCCCATTGTGAGAAGTACAAACCTTCTTCTTCCTGTATCCTGTTATGCATTGTTCTCTGGCCATTGTTCTTAGTTCCTTATATTCGGTTTGATTTTTTCCATTGCACTCGTCTAACCTGTAAAGTGCCCTCCTTTCTGCCCCAAGTCTTCAGTTTCCGCTGATCTTTTATATTAATTTAGCCGTGTCAAGCAAGTTAAACTATTGCTACAGAAGTATTCAATAATTGAAAATATAATGGAAAGACACTCATGAAATTCTAATTCCATGTTCTGTGTTCTATCAAATTTTCTTTGATAGCACAAGCCTTATGCTTCAATATCTGTCTCGTGCCAGAAAACGGCACTTCACGGCAGTGGCAATCTGAGAGAAATCTCATGTCATTTCAAAATGATACGAACTTCTGTTCAAATTCTTCATGATCAAGTGTTGCCCCACAACCTTCCAGACTGCCTCATATCCTTTCTACTGTGAGGCCTGGTATGTCTGTTTCACAGACCACCCGGCCATCAAACTTCTGTTCTCCCAAAACCCCAAATTTCCGTTCAAAGTTTACCTCACAGCCTTCTGGACCACTTCTTCACTTTTTCCTGTAAGCCTGAGTTTGTTTTCTGCCCATCCTGCCCAGCAATCAAACTTCCAAACTCGTATAAGCCCGTGTGCATCTGCTTCGCAGCCTACCCAAATTTCTAACTTGTGTTCACCCATAAGAGCTAGCTCAAATGCTTCACAATTTTTACTAGGTCCAAGGAGGCTGGGACTTGACCTGAGGACCAAACCTCTAAAAATTCAACAAGGCAAAACGTTTCACTTACTGTACTGGGTCACACATTCAAAATTTTGTACAACCTATTGACAATAGGATAATGGTTGATCATGTCAACAGGGGTGGTGACAATGTTAACCCCAACTAGTTGGACTTGACCTTGAAGTTGTGAAAGCTCTGTACAATATTGCTATTGGATAACTACATAAAATTAAGTATTGGTTTCTAGGCTTTGTCTAGAACTACATAAAAATAGGATTTTTCTATGTAATACTTTGTTATTTACTCATTTTATGTAGTTTTCTTAAAGGTGAGTCTTGTAAGGGCTAGAAGCTCATTCTAGAGTCTGTGACACCTTTATGAAGTCACTAATAGATTTTCATCCTATTGCTAATGCTTGTGGTTTTTATTTCATCTTTACATGTTTGCCCAATTTTGCTTTTTGTCTCATCTTGTATCCCTTGCATCTGACCCTGTTAATGATGTTTGCTCCATAGCATTATCTTTCTAGTTGTAATATGTGTTTGTTGTCTACTTTATCAAATAAACTTATTGAACTGTACTCAATTCAAATTTGAAATTTTGTATAATCTGGTGGAATTTATTTATATGCTCAAAATACGCTTTTGATTTTTATTTATTATTTTATAGAGTATCATGTTTTCTAAATCTGTTAATAACAGCAAATGTGCTCTCCTTTTTGTGTTTTTGTGCTTGACCAAACATGTATTTTTGTTTTCTTCTTGAGATAGCCTCTATTTTGTGAACTTCGATTTGACTAATCCGATTTTAAATTAGTGAAAACACTGTCCATATTTTTATTTTACGTGGAATTAGGACTTTTTAATGGGATTAGAAATATATCCATCAACCTAAATCAATTTTCCAATCAAAATTCTACTTTTAGCTCTAGAATCCATATAGATCCTGCATCTTAAATTGGACTTTAGGAAAGGCTGAAATGGTACCAAAATCCTTTCATTTGAGTACATGCATCTTAAATTCACTTTTTAATGAGAAGTATTTAGCATAGTCTTCTGCCAAGTCCACCTGCACATACTTGATCTTTTCCTGAATAAGTGAAACTAAATGGATAAGTGGACTGATTCTACTCACTTCTTTCAGTATTCAACAGGGTTTAAATGATTCTAAATAGCATTAGAGAATAGGAAAAGGAGAAAAGAAAAAGAGGTGTGTGAGATCATTAGTTGTGATGATTAAACATGAAATCCAAGACATTGTTATTGCAGGGTAAATATCCCCCGCAATAGAACTGTTTTTCACTTTATGAATTAGATATTATCTTTGATATTTATTAGGTGTTCAAATTTACTAAAAATGATAAATCGTGTGTGCTGTACAGAACTCTTAGTGTGGAAGTATGTTGAACTTCCTTAGAAGGTATGAAGCTGGTTTTATTATGTTTTGAAATGGTGAATTTTCCTGCAGTTTATATGATCAGATATTTAGGCCAAGCAAGTTGACAACAACTGCTGAATTTTACTTGTTCAAAGCTGGAATGGAGCCCAAATGGGAAGATCCTGAGTGTGCTAACGGAGGCAAATGGACTGTTACTAGCAACACGAAGGCTAGTTTTGAGAACATGTGGCTTGAAACTGTAAAATAAATTCTTCTTTCTTAACACTGTTGTTTACTGTTTAGCATTTTTTTTGATGAGTTGATAGGTAAAAGGATTTTGCCACTTTGCCATAAGAAATTTAACACCGTTTGACCCCCATTAAAGTTATAATCCATTTTTTCTCTCTTCTTATCAACTACACATTCCCTTGTAAAATAATATTATACGTAAATCTAAAACTTTTTCTTCTTTTTTAACTACACGTCCTTGAAAAAATTCTATTCCAAACATTATTATCACAAAAAATAGGGGCCAAATTGTGGCTTAATGGTTGCATTGACATAATCCAAGATGACAACAAATAATTTGATGGAAAATTGACTGTGTTTAGAACAGTCTAATGATAGAATTTCATGTGGTATTATGTCAAGGCATCTGTAGCACGATTCTAGATAAAAACCTTGCTTTTTTTTAACCAATTGAACAAGTTCATCTTTTCATATTTGACTGATAAATTTGTGTTCCTTAGTTGATGGCTCTAATAGGGGAACAATTTGATGAGGCTGAGGAGATCTGTGGAGTGGTCGCCAGTGTCCGTAATCGCCAAAGGCAAGACAAACTTTTGTTGTGGACTAAAAATGCAGCAAATGAAGCAGCGCAGGTATTTATTTGTCATTTTATTGTTATTCAGGTAATTATTTTTTAGCTTTCGATGGTAAAGTGAATATGAGAAAATCGTAAAAAGCTGCTGGTGCAATTTACACCCCAAAATGAAATCCAGCAGTAAATAAGAAGTGCATTAATATCAAAGAGAGAATCATTCTAGGGAAAAGATTTTTATGATTCAAGGAATGAAAAACCTTGGATGATGCTTTCCAATCTGCAGTAATATGAGAAATATGAGTTACAGCAGTCAGCCCTTAGAGCTGTTCCTAAGCACCATAAATTCTCATGCTAACAAAAAAGAACAAAATGCCTTTACACTTAAGTGGCTCATTCTACGAAACCATAAGATAAATAAATGTAATTCGAAATTTAAGCAAACTACAGGCTTGAGTCATGATTGTGGGAAATAAAATAACAGATCAGGTCAAGATAATAATTCATCAACGTAGCATTTTTGTTTCATTTAGTTACTCTACTCCACTTTCATGTTCTTTGTGTTGCCAAACTCATCTCTTATGAGAAGACCTTCTCATATTATTCTTCCACCTCCGGATTACTTTGAGATCCTTTTCTCCAATCTATCGAGGTAGGCTTTAGCATGCATCTTTCCAAAGAAGTCAACAATTTCAATCTTGATCCTCTTCTTTTAAATTAAGTGTATGAACTAACCCATCTTCTGTCCCATATTAACATCATGGACTGGGTCATGTAAAGGATTTTCACTTTCTTTGGTGTTGTCATGCTCAATACTACACTGTCCAAAAATACATATTTGCATTTTGAAATTTCCAAATGGGCCTCTACTCATTCGTGTTGCTGGTCTGTTGCTCCCACTGTTAATCTTCAATCAATTTTGGTTTGTCGAGATCTCTATCAGCTGCACTTGATTTCAGTCATTTTTTGTCCATGACAACTCTCTCTTTGATGGTGAAAAGCGCACTGGTTGGTTCCAAATACTACTTTGATACAGCAAAGATGAGGATCAGAAAATCCTACTAAGCTGGTGTTGAAATTTACAAGAAATCAGAAATTAGGCCATAAATAAGCAGCAAAATAATTTCACAGGGAATGATTAGACAGAACAAGATCATATGTCAACTGCCAAGGGATGAGGAGATCTGAAGCTACTTTAGATTCTGCTGCAAAATAAGCATAGTGCTTCCCCCCCCCCCCCCCCCCCCCCCCCCCCCCCCC
>CAIGRO010224813.1:0-14697 GCA_903798355.1 Fraxinus baroniana | reverse complement strand
ATGTTTTGAATTTGATTACTTTGTTTTATTCTAAATTTATTTATTTTAGTCAAAAATAATATGCCATAAAAATATTTTATTGACTCAATTATTTATAACAAATAGGATCGGATTGACCTATATCCATATTTGATCCATTTAGTTAACGAATTATCAGATTCAGATCTTGATCGGGTTATCAGACTAAGACCCTAAATCCATCTCTCATTAATTTCGTCGAATTCGGATCAAAATCCAATCCATTGACAGCCTTACTACATACCAAAACAGTACATAGACAATAAAAACATATAGTATACCAAAACAATTTGTAGACAAATGAAGCTCATATATGAAAAAAAAGAAAAAAAAAACATGAAGTGCAGTTAAAAAAATGACGATAGAGTTCGGAAAGTACATAACTTAAGGATGGGACTTCTGGTCCCGGTTGAACTGCCACTCAATCTACTCAAATTTCTCATCTGCGTCCTGAATGACCCCAAGTATGTCTCAATAACGCTTCTTTGCAAGAAGCGTGCGTCGTTTGAGGCGTCCTGCCTCAAGCAACTCCTCAACGCAAGAAACTCCAGCATTCTTATCCGGGCCCATAATTTTGTTTATCTTCGCTACCACTTCCTCGGCAGCAATGTTTGCCCGCTCAACCGAGAAAGACAAGTCCGTTACTGAAATTGTTTTCTTCTTTTGCCTTTACGGGTGCTCGTCCCCGACTTCTGCTTCTCGCCGCTGTGGGGTGCACAAGCATGAATGCTAGAGGTAGAGCTCCCCTTATCATCCTTGTCACTCAAACCAGTGCTCTCCGTATCGATAGGGATTGCATCCCTATGGTCATCGGCTACACTATCCTCAAATAAGTCGAATCCTGTACGACATAACTTGGTGGGGGGTCATTGAATACTTCTCCCCGTCATAGCTATTCCCAAAAAGCTGATGATATCAGCTGTATATCTCACTGATATCTTTGTCCTTGAAGTCCTTGTAGACTTTTTTTTTTCCTACATCATCAATAGACTTAAAGATCAAATTATCATAAAATGGTCCTCAATTTCATTCAACTCGAAGTGTAATACTTCAAACAATTTGACCAGAATCAATTTTCGAAGACAATGAGGATGCAAAATAGTAAATAGAGACTAGGTACAGGGGGACGAAACAACTGCTAGTAATGACAAAAATATATACTACTAAAGGTAACGGTCAATTACACCCTAAAAATCCAATGCGTAAATACGGATTCAAGGTAGCGCAGGCACTTAACCAAATTATCATAATCTTTCTGTTCCACCATTCCTCAGATGCAACAATTCGGCCCTCGAATGGGTTGTACTTGACGTCGGTACATGAGAGCAATTCGGTTAGCCTTTTGTGCTCTCGACGCATTGCGACCCAGTGGTTACGAAGTTGTATTTTGCTCCAATTGTGTTGGATATGGAGTTGAACAACATAACCACATGATCCCAGTCGGTTTTCGTGAAACACTTCCCATGACGATGGCCTTCGGCAATGGCGATTTCACATGCCGCTAAGAAGGTTAGTCTCTCTGCCTCTCTCCATCGTGCATATTTTTTGGAGGTTTCGGCCATCAAGCAATCATGAATAGAGATGGAGGAACCATCCCATTGAACGCTCCTAAACTGCGGTATTGAGAAATTGATGTTGAAGTAGCTGAAATAGACGAAAAAAAATCGAACAATACGGAAACGAAAAAATGTCGGGCTGATGTTCATGTATGGTACATGCGGATCGAACCATTCCAGTTCTGGGAGAATGGGTTGAGAAGGCAGTGTGGTCGAAATTGCTCAAATGTGAAAGTGATGGGGTCCAAGTGAAGATGTACAACGGGTAAAATCTCTATGTTCGTGGTCACTACCATAAGTGGTACAAGAATGAAACAAAAATCCTACTTTACGTTTCATCCTCAACCGAAGCATTTTCAATAAAGGATTTTGGAAATAGTCAGACCAAATAACTTACCTAGAAAAGGACAAGTGAACTGGATGGGTATTGGCTACAATCTGTTGAGCTTCAACTCTGTACCAAAGGAAAATAGGCAAATATGTAGCCTATCACAAGAAATACTGCTGAATAAGAGAGCAGATTGAACAAAAAATAAATATATAAATAAATTTGCAGCTCTGTGAGACAAATTGTAGGTCCCGGACTCGGGTGCAGAATGGGTGAAGGTGGAGAGGGGGCTTGCAATGACTCCAATTGTTACCAAGAAAACAGAACTCAAGTTTTTGGTTGTCTGTCGTTGCAGCTGAAGAAGAGATCACAAATGTTTTTCCCAAATGTGTAGGTGAGGAAGATTGGGGAAAATGGTAAAAATGGAAAAGTAATTTGGAGGTGGCACTATTTGGTTTATGAGAATCATGTAGGTTGTCAGCTTGTTACTGTATGACGTTCCAATTAATTCTAAAAAGAGCAAAAAAAGGTAGCCCAAATAGGCTCTAAGATTACCTACTGAATGTGGGACAAGAAAATTAGTGCAAGTCCTTTTTCAATGCTAGGTTACACCAAATATGTGAAATTTAATGTCCATGACTTAATTCTATCATGGAGGCCATGCCCACGTTGTAGTCCACGTAAGGACATTGCTCTTAGTGGAGGCCACGTTGTAGTCTACATAGAGACATCGAGTCAGATCTGACAAAGTCAACAAAGGTCCAATTAGTCAAGATAAAGAAGTCAAAGAAGAAGTTGATCTCCATTGTTCCGAGGCTGTTATGTGGTTGAAGCTTTGTCTCTATCAGAAGCTTTCTTTGACAGAAGCACCCTCCCCATCTGAAGCTCTCTTTTAGGTTCAAGTATTTGTTGTCTTTTAAGGGATCCACGGGTAATATTTAAGAATAAATGATGTGACGTTTATTTCAATGAATATCAGGAGTGTCAACCCGTTATCAATGTATTAAATGTATTGCAAATGGAGTGATGTGAGGTTTCAGCCCAAGAGATGATGCCATATGGTTCTAATCCAACCGCTACCACGTCGATAAATAAGCAACTCTTGTAATTCATTTAAGGATAATGCATCTATTTACACTTGAGACCACGCTAAATCAAATCTCTTACTTGTTCCATATTTATCTACCTGAGTTTAGATTACTTCTACGTTGGTTGAGTTATTTGTGATTGTTTGTTTGTATACAATCATCGTAGATCATATTGTCGGTGTTCGAACATTTTTGTCTAACGTCGTAAAGTATCTCCCACGCCCATAAACACTACCCTTCTCCATTCGGATCTTCGATCAAAACGTGTCGAAATTTGATTAAGTGGGCGCAAGTAGGCTCAACATCTATTATCCACGTGACCATCATGGAAAACGGGGTCAACAAAAAGTACCGAGGAGGAAAGGTATAAGTTCTATCATATTTCTAGTACTTCCTAGGAAAAATACTTTCATTGGATGTTGTCTTGTGAATGTAAGAGTCGACACTTTTACCGATATAAATAATCATAAAATAAACATTCCACATGGCAAGCTTGCAAAATTCATATATAGCATAAAGGCGCGGCATATGCATGCCAAAGCGATCTCAACCTAAGAGCAGTTCATCCGATCCCCTTTTGCAGAGGCCTCAAATACAAACTCATCCCTGGCAACAACGGACCTTATGGAATGATTGAAAAAACAACATAATACCAACGCCGCCTCTACATATCTACACTGTCAAATCCCTAGATGTCGTAGGGATATGGAGATCCTAGCACTAATGGCCTATGAATGATTGATTGATGACTATGACAAGAGGTCTCAACTGTGCGGATGAGGACACGTGCCCTCTCATCTAACGACTCTTAATCATCATCTTCTACTACAAAAGCAACACTTAGTATCTTTTTGGGGTGATGCAAGTTTATACTTTCAAAGTGAACATTGATTCTCTCTACTTTTTTACTCCTTACGCCGACCCCCTTTTTGATCAACCAAATAATCACATTACAACTTGCCAAATACTTCGAATCATTCTCTTCATTTATTTATCAATATAATTAGCAATTTTATTTGATTTGAGTATATTGCGATTTGATTTACAAAAACGCTATTGTTTAGTTTTCTGTTGGCCACATCACGGGACCATTTTCTGGGGTCAACAAATTGGCATTTCTGTGGAAAACTTTGATACCATAACCAAGTACATCCTAGTGATAAAAGTTGTTGGTGAAGAAGCCTTGAAGAAAGGTTTTACTTTTTAAACAAAAAGACTATTGTGAAAAGACAATCTAGGAAGCTCGATGAATTCAAGTAACCAGGGAACGCGTGGTAGAAACGGACAACAGGACACCTCTGAAGAAGAGGTTCTTCGGAACATGCGTCGCCCTCATCATCGCTATAGAAGAGGTGGTACAACTGCACGCCCAGCACGGAAAGTTAGAGAAATGGCCGCCAATATGAGAAATATAGCCCAACAAAACACTGACATGCAACAGCTACTAATGCAAATGCAACAACAAGCCGAGTCCAAGTACCTCAACACAGGACTTTTCACCATGAGGGTGAAGAGAATGATACAGCAACATATCCACAAATGTACGGGACCAATAACCCGGTGGAAAGAGAAGTATGAGTTGACACTTCTACCACTATGACACGAGCTATCATGGTGGTGATGTCCCCATGGGAGAGAACTTTCCTCCTGAATACCCCCAGGAACAAGAGCCTCAGAGGTCCGTCACTGTCTTTAACAGGATTGGACACACAAAACCTAGAAAGAGGACTAACCACCTCTCCCAAATCAAGGGGAGCAGGAACGTCAGGGGTATGAGCCTCAAGAGGTGCGACCACCGCCTAGAAATAGGCAGGAGAGAAGAGACGCGACAAATGTAAGAAATTGGGTAGGAACTTTACAACCCCATTATCAAGCAAAGGAGGACAATCTCGATGGTCCATGCAGGTCATTCGAGCTGGACGACGATGATGAGAGTTTTCCATTCTCCCAAGAACTACGGAAGGCCCCAGCTCCTAACCATTTTGTACCGCCAAAGATACTTAAATACAAAGGAAGAGGTAACCCTGCGAAACACCTCAACAGCTACCAAACTCAGATGTCTCTGCGAAGAGCGTCGTCGGCACTAAAATGTCGTACTTTTCATCTCACACTAACAGGGGCCGTCGAAATCTGGTGTAACCGCATTCCAGCTGGCAGCATCAATAGTTGGCCAGATCTAAAAAAGGCATTTGTAAACCAATACTTGTCAAGTAAAGAAGGAGAGTCCCATATCCAGAGGCTATAAGATATGAGGCAACAAGCAGGAGAAACTCTAAAAAGTTACCGGCGCATTTTACGGATGAAATGACTTACTGTGAACAAGTCACTGACAGATAGGCCCTCTTCGCGTTGGGGGAAGGCCTCAACATGAACACCCTATTTTGGAGGGATGTGCAAAACAAGACCCAACCACCTACGAAGCCTTAGTGGAAATGATGAGGAGTGAAATCGTCACTGAAGAGCTGATTGATCATCGAAATAAAACCCCTATGGGACTCCTACTACCCCAGAGGTAGCGAAGAGGCCCTGTTTCCCATCTGGTGGACCAACAATGGACCCAAGGATTCATACATAGCCCCCACCTCGAGGCAAGCGCTGGCTACTTCCACGTTAAACAACATGCCCTCTTTGGCGTATAAAGAGGTTGAGCCAGATGCTCATAGGCAGTCGAACTTACCTAGTGGAAGCCATATCATGGAAAGCTCACTAGAACCCCTATCGAGGGCAGAAATGACCGCCACAGGCAAATAAATGCCCCTACGTTCTCGGTACAATGAAGAAATGAGAAATCGTCGAAACGAGTCAACCCAAAGGAAGCACGAGGAAGACAGGAATAGGAATAGGGGTCATAGGTCTAGAAGAGAACTCCCAGCCAATATTGACAGTGCACCCATCACGGAAATTAACACCATAATTGACGGTTCGTACATAGGAGGAAGTTCCAAAAAAACTCTAAAGAATTATGTAAGGGAGGCGAAAGACCCTTCGTTGACAACTTATCTCATCAAAAGCACTGGAAGGAGTGCAGGAAGCACCCCGCCAATATCATTTTCCCAGGAGGATGCCATGGGAGTCCACTATCCCCATTGCAACGCGCTGGTAGTGCCGGCTGTTGTGGCCAAAAATGGTCTAAAATGTATGTTAGTTGATAATAGGAGCTCCATTAACATCCTCTTTGGAACCACTTTTGATAAAATGGATGTACACCATGGGCTCATCCCCATGACTGTTCCTCTATACGGTTTTGCTGGAGATAGCATCATACCTAGGAAAAGAATCACATTAGCAGTAGAGATGGAAGAGTTCCCATTCAGAGCCCAACATTTTATGGAATTCTTGGTAGTAGATCATCGCTATGCCGATCACGGAGTCCTAAGCCGACCTACCCTAAAAGAGATGGAGGAAGTAACATCCATACACCATCTATGCATGAAGTTCCCTGCCAAGGAAGGGATCGCCACAGTGCCAAGTGATCAGATAGGTTTAAGAGAATGCTGCCTTAGCTCCCTGAGGAAGTCGAAACCCAGGAGCGTAAACATGGTTCTAACAGATACCGAAATGATTGATGCACCTAAAGAAGGTCTAAATCTCGAACGCAAGGAAGACATCAGCACGATAGATACCCCTGAAGAAGGGGTCATCGAAATGGATTTAGACCCACAGATCATAGAATCTAACTTACAGGCAACCTTAGTCGAAGAATTGGAGTCTTTCCCCATAAATCCAAATGACACAAAGTCACTACAAGTTGGAAAGGGGCTCGAACCAGAGGCAAAAACCAGGCTAAAAAATTTCCTACTTGATAACTTGGATGTGTTCGCATGGAGACATGAAGATATGGTGGGCATTGATCCCAAAATCAGCTGCCATCGGCTCAATATGGATCCAAAGTTTGCTCTTCACAGACAAAAAAGGAGAGCCCTAAATTCGGAGTGGTATATCTCACTGAAGGAAGAAGTATAGAGGCTCATATCAAATAGCTTCATCAGGGAAGCAACATACTCGAAATGGATATCTAACCTGGTGCTAGTAAAGAAAGCTAACGGTAAATGAAGGGTCTGCATAGACTTCTCCAACCTCAACCAGGCATGTCTAAAGGATAGTTTTCCACTCCCAAGGATAAACTAATTAGTCTATTCTACCACGAGTTACTAACTGCTAAGCTTTATGGATGCCTACCCAGGGTACAATCAAATCCCCATGTACCCTGCGACGAGGAGCACACCTTTTTTATTATAAATTGGGCATTATCTTGTTACAGGGTTATGCCTTTTGGCTTGAAGAATGCTAGGGCGACCTATCAGCGACTAGTCAATAGGATATTCTCTGATTTATTGGGCAAAACAATGGAAGTGTATGTCGACAATATGGTGATAAAAAGCATCAGATTGACGAAACATGTGGAACATTTGCGAGCCACTTTTTACATCCGAAGGAAGTACCGTAATAAAGGGACAAACAATGACAGACTTTATAGTCGCATTCACAAAAGAAACAAACCTCAATATCGAGATGGAACCAATACACCCTCCAACCGGATGCTATTCGTGGATGGATCTACTGGAGAAATCGGCTCAGGGGCTGGAGTGTTATTAGAAAGCCCTAAAGGCTATAAGCTTAATTGTGCAGTGCGGTTCGATTTCAAAACTTCCAACAACGCTACTGAATATGAGGCACTCTTATTAGGTCTTCGACTGGCCAAAGAGATGCAGGTGAAAATTTGGCGATCCAAAGCGATTCGCAACTTGTCGTAGCCAAGTCAATGGCAGTTTCTCAGCCAAAGACAAGGGCATGCCCACATACCTAAAGAAGGTCATGGAAATGATCCCCTGTTTCGACAAATTCAAACTAATCCAAATTCTAAGGGCTAAAAATATGCATGCGATACCCTATCAAAACTGGCAAGTAGCAAAGACTCAGAGTTACTCAAACTTATACTGTGGAGTACCTCCCCCGGCCATTTAGATGGAGGAAGTGATGTGGGTTAGAGAAGCCCCTAGTAGATGCAACCCATCATAGCATATCTCCGGATCACATCTTGCCAAAAAATAAAGAATAGGCTCACAAACTCAGGCGAAAGGCCATCCATTATGTACTCAAAGATGAGGTCCAATAAAAGAGATGATTTTGATCGTCCCTCCTAAGATGCACTGAGAGAGACGAGGCGGATTATATACTCGAAGAAATCCATGAAGGAATACGCGGCAACCACATTGGAGGCCTGGCACTGGCCCATAAAGTGCTGAGGCAAGGCTACTATTGGCCAACCCTGAAGAAAGATGCCCTTCAGTTTGTTAAGAAATGTGACAAGTGCCAATGCTTTGCCTCCATTCAGAGATAACCTTCGTTGGAGTTAATAGTGGTATCCAGTCTATGGCCCTTCGGAAAATGGGAGGTCGACCTAATAGGATCCATGCCAAAGGAAAAAGGGGGTTCAAATTATACAATCGTCGCCATTGATTACTTCACTAAGTGGTCGAGGCCGAGCCTTAGCAAAAATAACTGAGGTGCACACCTCAAAATTCCTATGGAAAAATATCATATGCCGGTTCGAAATTCTCCTCTCTATAGTCGTAGACAATGGGCGACAGCTCGATAATAAGACCTTTGTAATGAGCAGGGGATCCAAAAGCACTTCTCCTCTCCTCATCCCCTCAGGCAAATGGTCAAATTGAACCAGTCAACAAAACCATAAAACACCTCCTAAAAAAGAATCTGGACGAATCAAATGGGGTCTGGGTGGATGAGCTCCCCCGCGTTCTATGGGAAATACCCATCACCAAGCGGACGACAATTGGAGAGACTCCTTTCTCCATAGCTTATGGGGCAGAGGCAATGAGCCCAGTTGAAAAAGGCTTGCCCTCGCCTTGACGGTTACAGTTCAATGAGGTTTCCAATGAAGAAATAAGACATTGTGAGCTCGACTTTCTTGACAAAAAAAGAGAGGCTTCCCAAGTCAAGTTGGCTATCTACCAAAGAAAGATGGTACAGTATTACAATTGCAAAATTAAATGCAAATCATTCCAAAGAGGCGATTTAGTGCTTAGAAGGGTGTTTTTGTCATCAAAAGAGCCGGGAGTAGACACGTTGGGCCCAAATTGGGAGGGTCTTACTGTATCCCAGGTAAGGTCAGGCTTGGGACCTTCTCAATTAAAAATCTTGGCCAGAAGATGCAACCCCCACCCATGGAATGTGGAGCAACTCCGAAGGTATTATCAGTAAGATCCTGTTCTGTGTATATCCATCTATAATCAATAAAAGTTATCCTTTGTAGTCTATTAAGTATGACGATCTCATACACATCTCCATCAATGGTTAATATATGGCAAGTCCATATCTCCATCAAATTAATTAATTATGACAAGGTCATAAGTTATTGTTCAAAGTATGACGAGCTCATACACTTCTCCATTAATGGTTAATATATGGCGGGCCCATATCTCCTTCAAATTAATTAATTATGACAAGATCATAAGTTATTGTTCAAAGTGTGATGAGCTAATACACATCTCCATCAACAGTTAATATATGGGGAGCCAATATCTCCATCAAATTAATTAATTGTGACAAGTTCATAAGTTATTGTTGAAAGTATGACGAGCTCATACACATCTCCATCAACGGTTAATATATTTCCATCAAATTAATTAATTATGATAAGTTCATAAATTATTATTCAAAGTATGACGAGCTCGTACACTTCTTCATCATCGGTTAATATATGACGAGTCTATATCTCCATCAAATTAATTATGACAAGTTCATAAGTTATTGTTCAAAGTATGACGAGCCCATACACTTATCCATCGATGGTTAGAATATGGCGAGCCCATATCTCCATCAAATTAATTAATTATGACAGGTTCATAAGTTATTACTAAATATGACAAGCTCATACATTAATATAGCAGGTTCGTAACACAATAATCTTAGCAAGGGATAAATTCATTCACATCGGGTCAAAGTGTAAATACAAAAGGGAAGAGGGAAGGGGTCGATACACGTTACTAAAAGCTTATCCTAAGGACCAGCCTCAGTCTGCTGATTTTCCCATTCGTAGGTATCAACCTCCTCCACCGAATTTTCGACCTCTGGGGCCGAAGTTGAAGGCTCGGTAAAAAGAAATTTTCCATTCGCAATAATTAAGTCCATTTGAGGATAGAGCTCAGATAACCTCTCGAAAACCTCAGCATAGGTGACCCTCTTCCAGTGAATTTCTAGCCCCTTATACTCTGTAGTCTCATGAAAATGGGCCTTATAATCGTGCACCATCGCCTCCCCAGCCTTCTTCAATTGCTCTTCAAAGGTGGAAGCTTCAGCAATAAGCTCGACAATGCGAGCCTTCAATTTCCTTTCTCTTTATTAGCCACCTCTAAAGCCGTGGAGATGATTCCCTAAAGATTGTTAGAGTTTTTGACCCTCTTGGTCAAAGCATTCACCTCAGCCTTGCAAAGGTGTGCCTCCTCCTTCAATCCCTCATTTTCTTTAGAGAGGGCCTCCACCTTGGACACAGCCTCAGCCCATTTCAGCTTGGAAGCCTTAGCATATTTAGTGGTGGAGATGGCCTCAACTTCAGCCTTGATCGTGGCAAACTCGATGTTCTGGGCTCGATTGTAATTATCTTACACGAGCCCCTACATTTGCCTTGTCTCCATTTGAGCATTAACTAAGAAGCTTTGAGAACAAGCTTGCAAAGCAAGTCCTGCCTCCATGAGATCGACCACATTTAGTAGCGGAGGCGACCTCAGCTTTGGCCTTGATCGTGGCAAACTCGGCGTTGTGGGCTCGATTGTAAAAATCTTGCATGAGCCCCTGCATCCACCCCGTCTCCATTTGAGCATTAACTAAGAAGCTTTGAGAATGAGCTTGTAAGGCGAGTCTTGCCTCCATGAGATCGACCACATCGCAGGTCTCATCATAAGACGAGTATTTGTCGGTCCAGTACTTATGGTTAAGCCTTGCAGCTCCTTGGACTCCGGTAGGGAGCATTTCCATAATCGCGGAGGCGATCTCATCCGACCTCCCTTCCAGGAAGTTTTGGGCCTTATCCTCACTAAGGACACTTGATCCTATGTCCTTCTTCTTCTTCCTCAGTAAGCTGCCTCCTTCCTCAATAGATTCTTTCGCTTTAACCACCTTCATGGAAGAAACAGGCTCGACAAGGATGGGGCGGTTCAGCGATTCGTCCAAAGTGGATTGGCGTTTAGGTGGGGGAGGAGGTCCTGCATTATTTGCCGGAACTAGCTTCCTCTTCAAAGGCTTGCCTTCTAAGGTCTCGCCTTCTCCTTTCTCCTTTCCCTTTTCCTTCTCCTTCTTCTTCTTCTTCTCCTTCTCTTTATCCTTATCCTTCTCCCCCAATTTTGATGGAAAAGATGGGGAATTCATCTTGGAGAGGCAAGCCAGTTCGTCCTTTTGATTTTTATAGGTTGACGAATTGTTGCCAAGAGGTTTATTTCTCTGAGCCTCCTCCAGACTTCTTAATTGGAAGAGGTTGGGCTTTACCCGCTCTTTGTTATCATATCGACATGTAAACAAAAGGTAGATTAGGAACGACTACTGCAAGAAAAGCGTTAAAACATTTGGCCGAATCGATATCACCTTTGGTAGCCATCAGAAAGTGGATGACGAGCAGGTTCTGCTTAGCGATGATGTTCTTAAAGTACTTCTTCTCGACGAGTAAGGAATAAATTTCCCTCACCGCAGCCCACGCGGATGGCTCAAGTCGGAATTGATCTACAGGAGTTGCAAGAAAACACCATACCAATTCAAATGCTAGATAAGATAAAGCAACAATACGTAAAAATGATAAGGAAATGGGGGCTCAACTCACTGTACTCATGGTATGTGTCAGCACGGTAATCTTTGGGACTACATCCCCTTCAACGGTCTGCCAGTGACCCCTAACTCAAACCAATAGGACTTCCAGTTTTTCATAAAGGTAGGGTCCCCCAGACGAAAGGGGAATGTGAGCCCCAAGGGTTTATACAATACCACCCCTTACAATCGCTCCCCCCACTAGAGACTCGGGGTTGAAAAAAGGTTTGAAAAATGTGTGGAGGCATATTCTCGCTAAGTGTGACCTCTTTTTAAAGAAGGAAGGCCCCTGCAAGTTGGCTCCATGCATTAGGTACTAACTGGAGGGGGGCCAAGTTGTATTGCCTAAGAATGAACCTAAAAAATGGGTGTAAGGGTAGTTTCAGCGTCTCTGCCAGAGTCGCTTCGCTCACAGCTACATACCATTTTCTGGGAAAATGGACTCTCTCTTTCAGGTCAATATGAACATCTCTATATCATCAGGGATTCTATGCGTTCCCCTAAGGTTCTCCAGTTCGTTCTCGTTTATGTCGGTGGGCCACAAAGATGTCCCCCAATCTAATACTATAATCAGTAGGGTCCTCGCGTACCATCCTAGAACTATGGGAACCTCTCCATTGCTTCTATAATCCTCCGGTAGGAATCACCAAAGGAATCCCAGCCTCCGCATAGATTAGAGCCACGTCTCCTTCAGAAAACCCCTCACCTGCATTCTCTTTAGATGAATAGACCATTTAAAATCAAAGGAATTGATAAAAACGTCTCAATATAAAGAATACTTACTCAAATTCTAAAAATCCAAATCCTGAACGTTCTCAGAGTAAAAGAAAAGCAGTCAATCACCAGCAGTTGCAAGGGTTATGGGTTCGAACGAAGGAAAACCTCAACACTTAGTTTCACAAAATCTCATAAAGTGAAAAAAAGATGAAAAAGTGGGTTTCAATTCCTTATATAGGCTAGACGGACGAATCCCCGCCGTCAGATATTTCCATGGTTTAATCTGAGCCCTCTGCTTGTAGCCTCACCATCTACGTAGAAACTAAATGGCGCCTGTTTGGTTTTGAATCGAAGGTCCAGATTGATCCGTACTACACACGAGACCAGAATTCGCGTGCGCCTAGGCAAAGGTGAAATATTACCATCATTGTTCATTAACTGTACACGTCGCCCAAACCTTGGAAAGACTAGAATATCCAGCTGTCGCTTATTGGGAACCAACACTTACCAAGTCACCTTAACAGATCGACTGGAGAGCCCTAATAGCAGGTAGGAGCTCGACGATTCAACAGAAGCACCTCGTTTCGCTTCCATATCTCAATAGATCCATAGAGAACCGCCTTTATTGATACAAGATGGGTCGTTCGACAATGATTCGGTAGAGGATGAAAGAACCTGCCTCGCCTCCATCAAACCTAGAACTCCAAGTCCAAGCATCATATGAATAATCATACCTGGACTTAGGGGACTGATGTTACTCATGTAAATAATTATAAAATAGTACCACGTGGCAAGCTAGTAAAATTCATATATAGCATAAGGGTGTGACGTATGCGTACCGAAGCGAGCTCAACCTAAGAGCTGTTCATCCAATCCTCTTTCGTAAAGGCCTCCAATACAAACTCATCCTTGGCGAGGCGATTAGTTAATGAACAGCGGACCTTATGGAATGATTGACAAGATAATACACTACCACGTCGCCTCTACATACCTACACTATCAAATCCCTAGCATGTCAGTAAGGATATGGAGATCCTAGCACTAATGGCCTATGAATGATTGATTGATGGCTATGATAAGATGTCGCAGCTGTGCAGATGAGGCTACGTGCCCTCTCATCTAATGATTCTTAATCATCATCTTTCACTATAAAAGCAACACTTAGTATCATTTTGGGGAGATGCAAGTTTATACTCTCAAAGTGAACATTGATTCTCTCTACTTTTTTACTCCTTATGCCGACCCCCTTTTTGATCAACCAAATAATCACATTACAACTTGCCAAACACTTCGAATCATTATCTTCATTAATTCATCAATATAATTAGCAATTTGATTTGATTTGAATATATTGAAATTTGATTTACAAAGACGCTATTGTTTAGTTTTCTGTTGGCCACGTCACAGGACCAATTTTTGGGGTCAACAGCACTAATTAGATATTTTTAGACGACATTTGCACTTCCTTTCCTGTCATCATATACAAGGTATCATAATGTGGAACTTGAGTACATTGGACTGAATAAGTTACATGGTTATTGTACTGTTGAAACTACTTAAGTTCTTATTTTCTAATTGTCATTGCTTTTCCAATTGAAGTTATTATCTCAAAAGCATATTCTAAGACAGTAGATTATAACAAAGAGCGATTTTCCTCTGGAAGTTGGGTTCATATCACTCAAATATTGCATCCAAGGAACACCTTTTGCTGTTGTTATTCTCTCGTGTGCGGCCATAATTAAGTGCTTTCCAATTCTAGCACCATAAAATGCAAAACAGAATTTTCAAGCTATAGGAATCTTGAGCCAACAAATGCAGAAATTAAATTAGATGTCCTGCTGATGGTTGGACTCTATGTACTTTTGTGTTTTTCATATTACAAACCTTACTAGAACACTTTTTTTATGCGAAGCTCATATTTGGTTTATTATCACGGAAGCTTGCTCCAAGGGTCGTCAAAACGGTGTTTTCTGGGCTCAGTTTCACGTTACCTTTCTCTATCAAACAACCCATCCAAACGGCTCCAACCTACGGTGGCCTCCATGATAGAATTAAGTCCTGGACATTAAATTTCACATATTTGGTGTTACCTAGCAATGAAAAAGGGTTTACACTACTTTTCTTGTCCCACGTTCAGTAGGTAACCTTAGCTCACAAGATTATATTAAAAATTACC